>CM053260.1:29576537-29584037 GCA_028583405.1 Pogonophryne albipinna
TCTACTTCTTACATGTTGAACCCAAATACCGGTACTTTCTACTTCTTACATGTTGAACCCAAATACCTGTACTTTCTACTTCTTACATGTTGAACCCAAATACCTGTACTTTCTACTTCTTACATGTTGAACCCAAATACCTGTACTTTCTACTTCTCACATGTTGAACACAAATACCTGTACTTTCTACTTCTTACATGTTGAACCCAAATACCTGTACTTTCTACTTCTTACATGTTGAACTCAAATACCTGTACTTTCTACTTCTTACATGTTGAACCCAAATACCTGTACTTTCTACTTCTCTCATTTCCCAAACAGCTGGTTCCTTTAGTCTGAATGTGTGTTTGGTGGCGTGATCATTATTCTTTAGAGTCATTGCGTGCCTATTGATTTGAACACGATCCGTGTATCCATCATTTCCTGGTCTTCTCTAAAGAAGAGGGACCAATGGAAACGTTGTCATGTTGCCGTTGTTCAGCATGGAAACATTCATTAGCTAACAATGACATTATTGTTCTATTAATATAAAGGGAGGTCAGGTACTCTTTAAAACAGCTGCTAGTTATGGGTACTTTTTACTGAAGTACATTTCAAAGCTCTTTACTTTGACTTGAGTAAAGAAGTTTAGTCAGTACTTCTACTTTCACCAGAGTATTTTTAAACACGAGTATCTGTACTTCTACTTCAGTAACGGATGTGTGTGTGTGTGTGTGTGTGTGTGTGTGTGTGTGTGTGTGTGTGTGTGTGTGTGTGTGTGTGTGTGTGTGTGTGTGTGTGTTGCTCACCTGGGAAGGAGAAGAGCCGGCTGTCCACGGTCCTGGCGATGGACTGCAGCTTCACCACGTCCATGGACTGCCCCATGTGCAGCGTGGAGGGCAGACTGCCCAGAGTCCCTCGGACAAACTCTGCCACCTCCTGCACCGTGAACATCTGCAGCAACTCATCAAAGATCGCTGGGAAGGAGTTCAGCAGGGCGGCCTGAGGAGGAGGAGGAGGAGGAAGAGGAGGAGGAGGAGGAGGAGGGGATGAAGTTATAAGCAAGTTAAAATTGAATAAAGAAAGAGGGTTGATAATGTGAGGGTCCGTGTTTTCAGTGGAGAGAAAGGTGACCAGTGCTGTGTCTCAATTCAGAAACCTCCCTGAGTGCACTGCAGGTCGTACCCTGTTGAGGAGTGAGTAGCCTACATTTTGCACAAACACCACCTGGTTGTTAGCTAGCCTTACAAAGAAAATGAAGTTAGCTAGCTAGCATGGAGATGGATTTAATCCAGTTCTCTCCATCACACGGATGGAAGCCACTCTTCTGTTTCCAATGCTTTTGAGTTGTTTTAAAGACTCAGTTGAACTTTTTAGCAAACAGTTATTCGCAGTACCAAGTCCTGAATGAGCCCTATTCAATTCACTGGCTGTATTTCGGCACCAGTATAATGCTACGTTACTTAAAGGTCCCCTATCATGCAAAATCCTCTTCTTCATGTCTCTTCTACATCAACATGTGTCCCTTCTTCTTCATCAACATGTGTCCCCTCTTCTTCATGTCTCTGCTACATCAACATGTGTCCCCTCTTCTTCATGTCTCTTCTACATCAACATGTGTCCCCTCTTCTTCATGTCTCTTCTACATCAACATGTGTCCCCTCTTCTTCATGTCTCTTCTACATCAACATGTGTCCCCTCTTCTTCATGTCTCTGCTACATCAACATGTGTCCCCTCTTCTTCATGTCTCTTCTACATCAACATGTGTCCCCTCTTCTTCATGTCTCTTCTACATCAACATGTGTCCCCTCTTCTTCATGTCTCTGCTCCATCAACATGTGTCCCCTCTTCTTCATGTCTCTTCTACATCAACATGTGTCCCCTCTTCTTCATGTCTCTTCTACATCAACATGTGTCCCCTCTTCTCCATGTCTCTTCTACATCAACATGTGTCCCCTCTTCTTCATGTCTCTGCTACATCAACATGTGTCCCCTCTTCTTCATGTCTCTTCTACATCAACATGTGTCCCCTCTTCTTCATGTCTCTTCTACATCAACATGTGTCCCCTCTTCTCCATGTCTCTTCTACATCAACATGTGTCCCCTCTTCTTCATGTCTCTGCTACATCAACATGTGTCCCCTCTTCTTCATGTCTCTTCTACATCAACATGTGTCCCCTCTTCTTCATGTCTCTTCTACATCAACATGTGTCCCCTCTTCTTCATGTCTCTTCTCATGTGTCCCCTCTTCTTCATGTCTCTTCCACATCAACATGTGTCCCCTCTTCTTCATGTCTCTTCTACATCAACATGTGTCCCCTCTTCTTCATGTCTCTTCTACATCAACATTTGTCCCCTCTTCTTCATGTCTCTTCTACATCAACATGTGTCCCCTCTTCTTCATGTCTCTTCTACATCAACATGTGTCCCCTCTTCTTCATGTCTCTTATACATCAACATGTGTCCCCTCTTCTCCATGTCTCTTCTACATCAACATGTGTCCCCTCTTCTTCATGTCTCTGCTACATCAACATGTGTCCCCTCTTCTTCATGTCTCTTCTACATCAACATGTGTCCCCTCTTCTTCATGTCTCTTCTACATCAACATGTGTCCCCTCTTCTTCATGTCTCTTCTCATGTGTCCCCTCTTCTTCATGTCTCTTCCACATCAACATGTGTCCCCTCTTCTTCATGTCTCTTCTACATCAACATGTGTCCCCTCTTCTTCATGTCTCTTCTACATCAACATGTGTCCCCTCTTCTTCATGTCTCTTCTACATCAACATGTGTCCCCTCTTCTTCATGTCTCTTCTACATCAACATGTGTCCCCTCTTCTTCATGTCTCTTCTACATCAACATGTGTCCCCTCTTCTTCATGTCTCTTCCACATCAACATGTGTCCCCTCTTCTTCATGTCTCTTCTACATCAACATGTGTCCCCTCTTCTTCATGTCTCTTCTACATCAACATGTGTCCCCTCTTCTTCATGTCTCTTCTACATCAACATGTGTCCCCTCTTCTTCATGTCTCTTCTACATCAACATGTGTCCCCTCTTCTTCATGTCTCTTCCACATCAACATGTGTCCCCTCTTCTTCATGTCTCTTCTACATCAACATGTGTCCCCTCTTCTTCATGTCTCTTCTACATCAACATGTGTCCCCTCTTCTTCATGTCTCTTCTACATCAACATGTGTCCCCTCTTCTTCATGTCTCTTCTACATCAACAATCAGCAACCAAGGTAACCCCCCCCCCCACCTTATCACCTGAATCTCCTCCTAGAGCACCAGTGAGTTCTTTGTAACCAAATGTCTCTCAGAGGGGCGTGGGGAGGGGCTCCTTATTTTCATCTAAAGTAACAGACAGAGAATCAGCACTTTGGAAACAGGGCTGAAACAGAGGGGATTATGGGTAATGATGGGTATGCTGCAATGATCTGTTTGGTGTTTCAGCCAATCAGAGACAGGCTCTGTATATATCTGAGACCTGTAATATATTGATGAGAACAGTATAATAGGGACCTTTAAATAGCAAGTTACTTTAACACTTCTACTTAACAACGTTTATATACAGGGCTTAGTCCCCGGAGCAGTCTAGTCCTGCAGGTGTAGATCTCTGACTATCCAATACTCAGAGTGCATTTTGCCCTCGCACATATGCGGTAAATGTAAGTACAGAAGTACGAGAATTGAGACACAGCACATGACTTTATTCTGTGACACAGCACAGGAGAGAGGAGTGAGTTCAAGTGAAACACGGTGAAGAACTGAACTCCAAAATGCAATATGAGTCAAACATTTACAGAAATATTTTATTCTGATATATAGTTTGTTTTAGTTTTTTTTTTATTGCACAACTTTTCAACATATTCACAATTGAATTAGTTGTTTCTCATATTCCTTTTGTATTGACTTTTTCGTATATCCTTGGAAACATTTCTTGTTATTTATTAATTTGACAGGTATTGAAAACAGTTTTTATAAACGTGTATGCTTCATTATACACCAAATCAAATGCCTTTTATGTGTAGACCTACTTAGCGATAAACCTGATTCCTGTGACGTAATATGTTCTTTAAAGTCATGTTGGTGCATTTTACTACAGAGGCTCTTTTGTGTATAAGTTCTGCATTTTGCAATCCAGCTGTTCACCAGACATTTAAACACAGGAGAGTGAACACAGTGAACTCATTCATTAGCAGAGAGGAAATCACAGCAAGATTAAAAAGGAAATAAGTGAAGAAGAAACAGCAAAGAGTGGTGGGATCCATCAGAGCTCTACCGGCTGTCAGAGGCTGGTTTTAAAGGACGAAGCAACTGATGAGCTTTGGGGATGATTCCGTTTCTCTCTGCAGTGATTGGACGTGTTGAACAGTTTGTTTCCATCTGCAAGGATTCTAATAGTAAATTAAATGTCTTTTTTTACGTGTTTCTTGTCTTTTCATGTTGCTGCTGTGAAGCAAGAAACATTTCAGACTTGATTTGACAATAAATTATTATCGTATCATAACACATTGTATCGTAACGTATTGTATCATATCGTAACATAATATATCAAAACATAATATATCGTAACGTATTGTATCATAACATATTGTATCATATCGTATTGTATCATATCGTATTGTATCATATCGTATTGTATCATATCGTATTGTATCATATCGTATTGCATCGTAACATTGTATCGTATCGTAACGTATTGTAACGTAACGTATCGTAACATATTATATCGTATCATACATACTGTATCATATTGTAATATATTGAATCGTATCGTAACATATTGTATCGTAACATATTGTATCATATCGTAACATAATATATCGTAACATAATATATTGAAACGTATTGTATCATAACATATTGTATCATATCGTATTGCATCGTAACGTATTGTAACGTATCGTAACGTATTGTAACGTATCGTAACGTATCGTAACATATTATATCGTATCATACATACTGTATCATATTGTAATATATTGAATCGTATCGTAACGTATCGTATCATATTGTATCATATCGTAACATAATATATCGTAACGTATCGTATCTTAACATATTGTATCATATCGTAACATAATATATCGTAACGTATTGTATCTTAACATATTGTATCATATCGTAACATATCGTATCTTAACATATTGTATCATATCGTAACATATTGTATCGTATTGTAACATATTGTATCATATCGTATTGTAACATATTGTAGCAAACCATATCGCAGCGTATTGTCTCCTATCATATCATATCTTATATGTATGTATGTATGTATCGTGACGTATCGCATCGTGACGTATCGCATCGTGACGTATCGCATCGTGACGTAGCGCATCGTGACGTATCGCATCGTGACGTATCGTGACGTATCGCATCGTGACGTATGGTGACGTATCGTATCGTGACGTATCGTGACGTATCGCATTGTGACGTATCGCATTGTGACGTATCGCATTGTGACGTATCGCATTCCATCATTATGTATCGTATTATATCGCATCTGGAAGTGATGTATATTATTTATTCTTTACTAGTTGGTGAGCCGCCACTCTTGATGTGAGTCAATGAGTAGAGAGATATGACCATGAGGGATTCAGGTGTGTGTTTTCAGTGAGTCAGGAGTGTGTGAGGAGTGTGTCGTGTGAGGAGTGTGTCGTGTGAGGAGCGTGTGTTAGGAGTGTGTGTTAGGAGTGTGTCGGGGGGGAGTGTGTGTTAGGAGTGTGTGTTAGGAGTGTGTGAGGAGTGTGTCGTGTGAGGAGTGTGTCGTGTGAGGAGCATGTGTTAGGAGTGTGTGTTAGGAGTGTGTCGGGGGGGAGTGTGTGTTAGGAGTGTGTGTTAGGAGTGTGTGAGGAGTGTGTCGTGTGAGGAGTGTTGTCGTGTGCGGAGCGTGTGTTAGGAGTGTGTGTTAGGAGTGTGTCGGGGGGGAGTGTGTGTTAGGAGTGTGTCAGGGGGAGTGTGTCGTGTGAGGAGTGTGTGTTAGGAGTGTGTCGGGGGGGAATGTGTGTTAGGAGTGTGTGTTAGGAGTGTGTCGGGGGGGAGTGTGTCGTGTTATCGTGTTAGGAGTGTGTGTTAGGAGTGTGTCGGGGGGAGTGTGTCGTGTGAGGAGTGTGTGTTAGGAGTGTGTCGGGGGGAGTGTGTCATGTGAGGAGTGTGTGTTAGGAGTGTGTCGGGGGGAGTGTGTCGTGTGAGAAGTGTGTGTTAGGAGTGTGTCGGGGGGAATGTGTGTTAGGAGTGTGTGTTAGGAGTGTGTCGGGGGGAGTGTGTCGTGTGAGGAGTGTGTGTTAGGAGTGTGTCGGGGGGAATGTGTGTTAGGAGTGTGTTGGGGGGAGTGTGTGTGTTAGGCTCACAAACAGCTGTGTTAGGACTTCACACAGGGATCAGGTGCTCTGGTTTCCTCGTTACTTACGGACAGTGGATTTGGCCTCAGAGCGCTGGAGCTCCAGGCCTGAGGGCAGGAGGTCTGTAACGCTAAAGGAGGGCCAACACCTGGTCCAGGGGCCTGATTTGGGCCGGGACAAGGCTGGGAGCCCTGTGTGGTTGTTCAGTGTGGAGGGGCCAAGAAATCAGGAATAAAAAGGACCCGAAGGAAGTGTGGAAGATTCATAGAGAAGGGAAGGAGGCAAGGAAAGGTACCAGGAACAAGTAGAAAAGGTGTAAAGGAGATAAGAGTCAGATTAAAGCAACTAGAAGGAAGCTGAGCAGGAAGCATCTAAACTAGAAGCTACATTCAGTGGTGGAACAAGTACTGTTTTACTTTTACGTCACAATACATTTCATTTACTCATAATCATTTAAATAAGCTCAAGTACATAAACGAAAGCTCCTTAACTTCTTCATAAATGTGACTGTGTTGGCCGAGGAGCAGTTACTACAGGTGCTACTTTAGATAAAGTCATACTAAATTGTAAAAAAAACACTGTTCAAAGACACCTGCATTAAAAATCTACAAAAGTACTTTCCACGACTGGATTTATTACAATTATTGGATTAGTCTCATCTAGACTAAGACAAACATACAACAAGAACTAGAAGGAGATTTCGACCTTTTAATAAAACCTACAAAAGAAAAGACTGTAAACCCAAACTTTGAGTAGAGTCCTCCTTCGTAATCGTCTAATATATATCATAGTTGTCTGATAACCTGAATGTGTTTCGTGCAGTTTGACCGTCCTCACCTGAGTGAAGATGAGGGTCTCTGAGCTGCGGCTGTCCAGACTCAGGACGAAGCGGATGGACTGGAAAAGTTCCTGAATGCTGCAGCGAAACGTTTCCTCCTCCATGCCACAGGTCGCCCGGGAATACAGGATCCTCGACTGGATGATGAACTTAAACAGATACTCCAGAGCCTGGGGGGGGGGGGGGGGGGTGAACAATAAATCAAAGGGTGTCTCAACACACCATGAAATGGGAAAACAATCAGCTCTAGCGAAGAGTGGGATGAAAAGGAACAATATGTTATGTTATGTGCGTTTGATGGTATTGGGCTATTTTTGTTTATGTTTATTAAGGAT
>CM053260.1:29589037-29599037 GCA_028583405.1 Pogonophryne albipinna
ATAAAGACGTTTTGGAAACATAGGTTTTCCGACTGAAGTCTGACCTTGTAAACGTAGAGTTCGTGGCTCTCGTCTGACAGCGTGGTTCCATCCTCCCTCATCAGAGGAGTGAAGGAGAAACCAAACAGCTTCTTCTCCCCTTTGTCTTTCGCTGTGAAGAGGAAACAGAGAGGAACAAGAAGAAGACAGAAGTTTAGTGAGACACATTTCCTCCTGGCTTTGATTTAATTTTAACTCTTTGCAAACTGTCAACTTTTTCAAAACTGACGTCAACCAAAGGAATGGAATGGATCCCTTTCCTGCTGTTACTCTTCTTCACTTTTCTAATCATTGCATTACACATAGGTGACAACTATTAGAAAGCATGTAATGAAAACATGATGATGTGATTGGATAACAGAAGGTTAGGGTGGAAAGCTCCATAGCCTTCCACCCTAACTGTGTTTAGCTGCACCTCGACTGAGTATATGTTCATATGTAATACATCTTTACATTGCATTTAGCTGACGCTTTTATCCAAAGCGACTTACAATAAGTACATTAGACCAGGAAGATATAACCTTGAAGAAAACAGAATCATATAAGTACATCAGGTTTCATAGAGCCAAACATTTCAAGTGCTACTCAACTGGCTATAGATAAGCCAGTCCTTTATTAGTATATAAGTGCTTTGTTAGTAGTTCTTTGTTAGTAATTCTATCGCTCGAAGTGGAGTCGAAAGAGATGAGTTTTCAGTCTGCGCCGGAAGATGTGCAACATTTGAAACAGTAAGTATTGAGGTGTACTCACTGGAGCAGTGTCTGAACTCGAAGCGGAGGTGCGACCCTCTGAAGCGGTCGACGGGGATCGGCAGCTTGATGACTTCGCTCCATCGAGGGCTGTTGTTGTGATAGAGGACGAAGGAGCGGTGCTCCGGGAGGGGGGGCTCCCCGGACCCCAGGCTGATGCACTCCTGCAGTGGGGGGGGGGAAGGGTTAACATAAGATAAGATGGACCTTTATTGCATGCATGTAAACCACACTTTAGTTTGTGACTTAAACACCGTTCAGTGGGAGGTCGTAGAGTGATGCAGGAAGTGTGAATAAAACCTGGAAATGAGACAGAATTGAAGCACTTCCTATCCCCTCGTCTGGAAGTGAATGGGCTTTATTTAAAAGGTTTTTGAATGTGTTTTTGGTTAAATGACTACAACAAGATCTAAGCTAAATAAATAACCACATTTATGGAAAAATACTGACAATATGGGAGTAAAAAAGCATGCATTTTGAAGCTTTTACAGTGCAACAATCCGTGGCGAAATTAGACTACAGAGGTTTTCAGGGACATTGGACAGCATCACGCCAACATGGAAACTGATGTAGTTTCTAGTTTCCAATCTACCCGCAAATCCACCTTTAAATACTTTTTCCATGCCTGTATGTCAGTCACTTTAACACTTTGCACCGTTTCGTGGGAGGTCGTAGAGTGGTGCAGGAAGTGGGAATAAAACCTGGAAATTAGTCCGAATTGAAGCACTTCCTGTCCCTTCGCCTGGAAGTCAATGAGCTTTATTTAAATGGTTTTCTGAGTGTGTTTTTGGTTAAATATCTGGAACAATATCTGAAGTTTACATGTAATATATCAGTGGCAAAATGAGGGTAAACATGCATGTAAACAACGCATGTATGTTAGTGACTTTAACACTTTAACACAGTTTAGTGGGAGATCGTGAGTGATACAGGAAGTGTGAATAAAACCTGGAAATTAGTCAGAATTTTGGTTAGATAACTGAAATTTAATTTGAAGGGATTTTCATGTTTTGTTCTATGACATCAACTATGGCAATTAAATACACAGTCATGAATTTGGAAGCATTCGTCTTATAGTATTGAAATGAAAATGACTGATACAGCTATCCCACACTAGGTGATACGCATTAAAGGTCTCTTCCATTAAGTTTAAAGAGTGCAGAGAAAGGAGGGACAGAAAGCAGATTGAAGGTTTGTGTTGTTTTTATAGCAGCTCTGCCTCTTTACCTTGAGGATCTCTCCGTCGGCGTACAACACGTAGATGGTGACTTCAATGTTTTTCTGAACGCTCTTCCCTCCTCTCTCGAAGTCGCCTCGCTCCAGGGTCAGGTACAGATCGTTTCGGATGTCCCCTGAGAGCGAGACGGACACAATAAACCTTATAGTTTACAGTTTGTTGATGCTGGAATGTAAATGTGATCCTGAGATGCACAGATCCAGATTGATGACGATCAAGGACAGATTACTCAATGGGCCTCCTTGGCAAATAATCTTTTACGAAAGGTATTGTTAACATGTTGGGAAGTCAGAAACGGACAGAAAACAACCAAAAAGTGTAATAAAAGTAATAAAATACATAAACAATGATGAGAAACATGGCTAAAATAGAACAGAATTCAACCACAGAGATGCACAACTTCTACAAAGAGACAAGCAAATGTAAAGACAAGTGTCTCAATGTCTCACACACTTTTAAAGCTGTCACACGCACGCACACACACACGCACGCACGCACGCACGCACGCACACACACACACACACACACACACACACACACACACACACACACACACACACACACACACACACACACACACACACACACACACACACACACACACACACACACACACACACACACACACACACACACACACACACACACACACACACACACACACACACACACACACACACACACACACACACACACACACACACACACACACACACACACACACACACACACACACACACACACACACACTGATGACCGGTGTGTTAACGTGTGAGGATTCATTTGTCATCTCTGCTCGTCCCCTATAGAGGAGACATCTCCCCTAATGTATCACGATAGGAGTTAAATACTCACTCCATCACTGCCCGAGGTGTGTGTGTGTGTGTGTGTGGGTGTGGGTGTGAAATGCATTGTTAATGTGTGTGAGAGGTGTGACAGCGGTTCTGCAGATGGTAGGTGTTATATAGGGCAGCCTGCTGTGTTTCAGAGGGCAGTTTGAGGGTAAATGGTATTTTTATTTATTTATTTTTCTGACGATTATTGTCTAAATGTGTGGTTTTCTTGTAGAAAATGTCCAAACTAAGATCTTTACATGTCTTGTTCTGTCAGTGCAAAGATTTTTAACTTAATTTGATACAAATCATTGACAAGGAGGACATATCTGTTTGAAGAGGCTGAGAAAACAAACATGCTCGCGAACGTACAGATATCTTTCTTGCATGTATTCGGGATGTCTCACCCGGCATGATGACGTCGGGGAAGCCCAGTTTCCGGGTCATGGCGACTCCTCGGCTGAAGATCAGAGGGTTTTCTCTGCGGAGCTGATCCATGTCTCCTCTCAGCAGCTGAAGGGAGATGATGAGACCTGAGGGGACATAATGAGACGGGTTACAAGAAGAAAAGGGAAACAAACTTCATTTATATGGAATAAAATGCCCTGCGTAAGATTCGCTAACTGGTGCCTCAGGAGCAGTGTTATTTTAAGTTGATTATCTGTTGTATTTCTATATAATTTTGGCCTCCACACTCACCGTAGTTGGTGCTGGGCACGGTGTATTTGGTGCTGGACTTGCGGATGATGTTCTCGTGGATCTGGTACCATTCGTTCTCATTGTTACACCTGCAGGACAACATGTGTTATCATCAACAAGATGACTCCCTTAGCCTCACGTACAATAATAATAATAATAACTAGAGAATGCAATTCCTGAAGAAATTGCTAGTGGGAATGCTTTATGCTGAAAAGCTGATGCTTAACTGCTATGCTGAAATGTAATGTGTAAGAAGAAAGTGAAGGATTTAGATTGAAATGATACATGAACACTGGGGGCTTGAATGTGTGATGAGAGAAGAAAAGAAAGTGAAAAGGCTTGGAAAAGCAGCAGAATATTTGAACTGCAAACTTTTGAACTAACTTGATGGCGAATGATCTGTCGCCATGCCAACGGCATTTGATGACATCCCATAATACGCTTAGGTGTGTTGATGGCTGCATCGTTACCAAACCTGTGAAGTTTTGGGCCGTTTGGAGCATTTTCACTGAAGTTATGGGAAAACCGTGTTTCATGGCGAGCATTGTGTTGCCATGGCAACAGCATTTGAAGAAATCTCAAAACTGTCCTGTAGATGTCTTCACGGCTGGACTGTTAGCACACATCTGAAGTTTGAGCACTTTTTGAACATTTTCATAGGAGTTAATGTATAGCGACATCGTCTTTTATGGCGAGGGATGCGTTTCCATGGAAACGGCATATGATGATAATTGATAATTGACGTAGAGCTGTTGAGGGCCGGACCATTAACCATTATCTGAAGTCTGCTGCTCTGAGCATGTCAGTTGGAGTGATGACATCATCAGGGGGCGCCAGCTAAAATCTTGCCTAGGGCAGCAAATTGGTCAGGGCCGGCTCTGTGTCCAGAGATCAGAGGTTTCCATTGTTCTGAATGAGAGATAAACCTCTTACATGTGAACGTTTTGTCGAAGAACCGTAACAGTTATCGGTGAAATTTCAAAGCGTGAAGCATCTCAAGGACCTTGAGTATCTGAAGTGTGAGTCTGAAGTCTTTTTGTGTAGTTTCGGGTTAATAATGTGGCCTTTTTGGCAGTTTAACTAAAGGTGTGCGGCTGCTGCTGTGAGGAAATATCAGCCTGAAATTACAATGGGCTTTAATGGAGGCATGTTGAAGGTTTTTGTCACTTTATGCCCTCAAGAGGTATTTTGTTTAATTATTTTTGCTTAATTATTTGTCATTTTTCAAGCTACGAGATGTTTTCCTACGTTTGTCATGATAAATGATGTCTCGGGAATGTAGGGTTTGGGAATTATGGCAGTTTTAGAAAAAAATATGAACGCAAATTTCAAGATTTCAAGATTTCCTACAACATCACGTACTATAGTTAATGTTAAAATCTGAAGAAAGCCTCTTTACCAAGGTCTGAACAATGTTTAATATCTCTAAAAGTAAGAATCAAATTTAAAAGTTGTGTTACACGAATAATGTCAGAAAGATGTGTAACATTTTAAAGTTGGAATGAGATTTCTGAGTGAAAGTATGAATGAACAGTTAGCAGTTGAAGTCGCATGAAGATTTGTTGAAGTCTGAAGAATTTCTCCATTGACTTCAATTGTTAAAAGTGTGATGAATTATGGGATGTATCTCTGGAATTATGGAAGTTATGAATGATAAAAGTAATAGCCATTAGGGGTGTAACGGTATCCGTATTCGTCCCGTACCGTCACGGTTCGGACGTTACGGTTCGGTGCATGCAGTCACATGACGAATACGCCTTTTTTTTACGAGTGGGAAAAAAGTCTGTCATTCAGGGCAGTATCCATTACACTATTTATAATCCAGGGGGCGGTATTGCGCCTAAAAGCTGTTTGCCAGCCGCCCTTAAACGACAAATGAAGAACAAGAAGAAACACAACAACAAAACGAACAAAATACAAGAAGAAGAACAGTTAGTATGGCGATTTCAGATAACACACAGGAGCTAGAAGAACCACCTGTTTCTTTTATCAGCTGTGTGGGAACATTTCGGGTTCCCTGTGGACTACAATAATGATGAAGTGCGCGAGTGGTGGATCGGACGAGGACGGTGTGTCGGCGTTGTTCGATAGCGGTGCGGTATGCTAATGGTAACACACGCCAAACATGCTAAATCATATCAGAAGGCATCACCCAGATTTGCCAATCACTGGAGCCCGGCGAAAGACAACAGCAGTTCAACAGCTGATCCCCGCTGTTTTTAAGAAGCCAATAGACATGAAAGCCGAGAGACCAAAATAAATAACGGAAGCTTTTGGCATATGTTTTTCAACGACTTTGCGCTCTTGAAACACTTTCTTATTATTTATGATGTAATATTTTCAAGACATTCTTTTTAGTTTTACAGCTTGATGAAACCTTTTTGTTTGACATCAGCCATTATAGATAATATGGCCATCTGAGTGTGTGTGGTTTGTTTGTGGTTTGTTTTTAACTGTTTAATACAGTTAATTATTCAAAATGTCAGAGTTCTTTATTTTTAAACTGAAACTTGCACTACTGTTCAAACATAAATAACAACAAACCTGGAATTATGCATTTGGGACTTTGGAATAATAAGAATAAAACATTTCGTGCGTAGAAGAACAGATAGTTGGAATGCTGTTAACAACATTCCCACTAAATAATATATGTGGTTTGTATAGAATAGAATCATTTATTGTCATTATACAGGTACAATGAGATGAGTAGAGCTTTTTCTTTAAGGCGCCATCAAAAATAAAAATAAACAAACAAGAGATGTGCAACATCCAGGAGGAGACAACATAAAAACAACAAGCATTCATACTTCAATATGCAGATAACGTTAAAGTGCATGTTTGAATGTGTTGGAATAAGGAATGGATTCATGAGTGGATTAGGAGTTGAAGGCAAGAGAGAAAAGGTGTACAATGTATTGGAGCGCTACCAAAAAGGAGTACAAGTGTTACACAGTGATGTCACTATGTTCCGGAAGTAAACAAAGGAGTCCAATGGAGGCGTTTCAGGCGATGGGGGAGAGACTACCTTTGGAGGGAACACTGGAATTTTAGCCTTTGCAGACCATTTACATGCACTAACACCTATAGAACAAATGTACAACAATATCTGTATCAAAATATTTAATAATAACTATTTACTAGAATCAATAATGCACCCATCCCTTAGGTCTCTATGGTGTTATTGACCAAGTTGAACACAACCCAATGCAAAATAATTATTTGCATTTCTTCAGATGTATTTGGAGTTTACTATTTTTGCAAGATCGCATAAATATAATAGAGTTTGTCACATGATGACATGAAAACACATCCTCCTGATGCTGATGCATCCTTACAGGAAACAGAGAGTAACAGGAAATGCACAAAGCTTTCTTCGTGTTTCCCTCCCTCTCTTTTCCCCGTCCTTTAGTCTTTTTCTCTCTTCTGCAATGTGGAAGTCGCTGATAGCAGTGATTCTTCTTTTTATCTTTGTACGGTGGAACTGTGAGGCGCTGATTGGTCACTTTACGTTGGCAGGAAGGAGGAAAAAAGAGAAACCCAACAAGAAGTATCCTCAGGAGTTCAGCTGAGGACACACACACGCACACACACGCACACACACACACACACACACACACACACACACACACACACACACACACACACACACACACACACACACACACACACACACACACACACACACACACACACACACACACACACACACACACACACACACACACACACACACACACACACACACACACACACACACACACACACACACACACACACACACACACATACACACACACACACACACACGTTGACTGTGGGGCTCCTGCAGGCAAGTCTTCAGAAGTTTCTGCCGAGAGGGATATCCTGTCTGCCGTCACAGTGTGTGTGTGTGTGTGTGTGTGTGTGTGTGTGTGTGTGTGTGTGTGTGTGTGTGTGTGTGTGTGTGTGTGTGCTTCTCCTCTCTGTTCTCCTTTCTGTCAGAGCGTGGAGTATATTAATAATGAGAGGAAGTGTTGCAGTGCCGATAGAGAGACAAAAGAGGAAGTGGTTGTGAAGATAAGGAAAAGAGAGTATGATATGATTAGATTATATTGTGTGTTTTGACTCCTTATACTTTCCCCTTTCAGAGTCCTGTGGTTAACACAAGCTGAAGAGATTTTGTTTTTCATTTAATTTCAAACCTTTATTTAACCAGGTTGGTCCCATTGAGATCATTGATCTCTTTTTCAACGGAGACCTGCAGCAAGTATGTTGCACATGAAACATAAAACAACATAAAACAATACAGGACATCATTTACGAGATAAAATACATGTTCAACAAAAAAATAGAGGTTGCTAACAA
This sequence comes from Pogonophryne albipinna, assembly GCA_028583405.1. NCBI lineage: Eukaryota > Metazoa > Chordata > Actinopteri > Perciformes > Artedidraconidae > Pogonophryne > Pogonophryne albipinna. The sequence continues at coordinate 29,596,939 of CM053260.1, forward strand.
GTGTCTAAATGAGACGACTAAACGTCATCACGCCCAACATTAGCCTCCTTTAGCTTAGCGGTGGTGACGTGAAGTCATATGACCGTGCGGTAGTTCCTTTATAGCCCAACATTAGCCTACTTTAGCTTAGCGGTGGTGACATGAAGTCATGTGACCGTGCTGTAGTTCCTTTATAGCCCAACATTAGCCTCCTTTAGCTTAGCGGTGGTGACGTGAAGTCATGTGACCGTGCTGTTGTTCCTTTATAGCCCAACATTAGCCTACTTTAGCTTAGCGGTGGTGGCGTGAAGTTATGTGACCGTGCGGTAGTTCCTTTATAGCCCAACATTAGCCTCCTTTAGCTTAGCGGTGGTGACATGAAGTCATGTGACCGTGCTGTAGTTCCTTTATAGCCCAACATTAGCCTCCTTTAGCTTAGCGGTGGTGATGTGAAGTCATGTGACCGTGCTGTTGTTCCTTTATAGCCCAACATTAGCCTACTTTAGCTTAGCGGTGGTGACGTGAAGTCATGTGACCGTGCGGTAGTTCCTTTATAGCCCAACATTAGCCTCCTTTAGCTTAGCGGTGGTGACGTGAAGTCATGTGACTGTGCTGTAGTTCCTTTATAGCCCAACATTAGCCTCCTTTAGCTTAGCGGTGGTGACGTGAGGTCATGTGACCGTGCTGTAGTTCCTTTATAGCCCAACATTAGCCTCCTTTAGCTTAGCAGTGGTGATGTGAAGTCATGTGACCGTGCTGTAGTTCCTTTAGTTTAGCCCAAATGTAGCATGTGTGTGTGTTTTGTGTACGTACGTGTAGACCTTCAGCACGAAGTCCTTCTCCTCCTTCAGCTCAGAGATGGTCTGCAGCACGTCGCTCATGGCGAGGACGGCACATCCGTACGGCCGGCGGTACTGAACGTGAGGAGGACCTTTTTTACTGTCGTTCAGCAGCATGCGGCCTGCAGAGAGAAGAGGACACACATCCTTTACTCAAGGAGAAGTACAGATACTCGTGTTTAAAAATACTCTGGTAAAAGTAGAAGTACTGCCTAAATTCTTTACTCAAGTGAAAGTAAAGAGGCTTTGAAATGTACTTCAGTAAAAAGTACCGATAACTAGCAGCTGTTTTAAAGAGTACCTGACCTCCCTTTATATTAATAGAACAATAATGTCATTGTTAGCTAATGAATGTTTCCATGCTGAACAACGGCAACATGACAACGTTTCCATTGGTCCCTCTTCTTTAGAGAAGACCAGGAAATGATGGATACAGGGATCGTGTTCAAATCAATAGGCACGCAATGACTCTAAAGAATAATGATCACGCCACCAAACACACATTCAGACTAAAGGAACCAGCTGTTTGGAAAATGAGAGAAGTAGAAAGTACAGGTATTTGTGTTCAACATGAGAGAAGTAGAAAGTACAGGTATTTGGGTTCAACATGTAAGAAGTAGAAAGTACAGGTATTTGTGTTCAACATGTAAGAAGTAGAAAGTACAGGTATTTGTGTTCAACATGTAAGAAGTAGAAAGTACAGGTATTTGTGTTCAACATGTAAGAAGTAGAAAGTACAAGTATTTGGGTTCAACATGTAAGAAGTAGAAAGTACAGGTATTTATGTTCAACATGTGAGAAGTAGAAAGTACAGGTATTTGTGTTCAACATGTGAGAAGTAGAAAGTACAGGTATTTATGTTCAACATGTGAGAAGTAGAAAGTAAAACGTTGTCAGAAAAATAAGTAGAGGAGTAAAGTACTGATACCAGAGAAATGTACTTAAGTACAGTAACGAAGTATTTGTACTCCACTACTCTGGTGATATATAATATGACACAGGTTTTTTTTGTTGATTGTTATGTGTACTCAGGGAGCAGTACTCAAAAAGGACCTGTGCATTCAACTCAGTAAAAACTGAAAATCCTAAGCGTCTCAAAGTTTCTCTTTTGATTGAGGATTGTAAAACACTCGATCCTGACATACATAGTGTTTGATCTCAAAGTCCCACCTGTTCTGATGACCTGAGAGACGATGTACAGATCTCTCTTCATGTCTTTGTTGCTCAGATCCTGCAGAATCCAAGAGAAAGAAAACACACTCAGATTTAGCACGAAATAAA
>CM053260.1:29604037-29634037 GCA_028583405.1 Pogonophryne albipinna
CCTGAACACACCACAAATTACAGTCAGCCTGAACACACCACAAACTACAGTCAGCCTGAACACACCACAAACTACAGTCAGCCTGAACACACCACAAACTACCGTCAGCCTGAACACACCACAAACTACCGTCAGCCTGAACACACCACAAACTACCGTCAGCCTGAACACACCACAAACTACCGTCAGCCTGAACACACCACAAACTACCGTCAGCCTGAACACACCACAAACTACCGTCAGCCTGAACACACCACAACACAAGATAGTGAGATGTATCATTTATATCAACATTGCAGTAGCACTGATCTTTATATGTCAGCTTAGCAGCCTTTAACCATGTCTGTCCTTTAGAACAAAGGAACATTAACGCTAAATATTAACGCTGTAATATTGACTTAAACGAGACAAGGCTGTTTTCTATAAAGCATGTTTCAAGTTGAAGTATTAATGATATGACTATAGTGAAAGAACCAACTGTGTCTCTCTGTAGGAGCTGAATTATTAAAGTATAATGTGTTTGTGGTGCCTTTATGTAATTCAGAGGCGCACGTTAAATCAGGAATAGGGAATAGTAACTGTGGTGCTTTCTGGGGAAGTAAAGTACGGTATTTGAGAGCTTGGGTATACTTTTAATGTGTTTACACTCATTTTACAGCAGTACTTTACCTGTGTGGTGCTCTGTTGGACGCTGTGTCTGCTGGAGAGATGCTGGGGAAACACAGAAAGAAACAAAACGTTACCTCAGGTTGACCAATCACAACAGAACCGGCGAGCTAACTAATCAGAGCAGACTGGTCTCTGGTTTCAGACAGAGGGTGAAAAGAGACTCTACATACTGATATACACCTGAACATCAGCAGGAGAGGACTCTTTAAAGTAGAGACACTACATACTGATATACACCTGAACATCAGCAGGAGATGACTCTTTAAAGTACAGACACTACATACTGATAGAGTATACACCTGAACATCAGCAGGAGAGGACTCTTTAAAGTAGAGACACTACATACTGATATACACCTGAACATCAGCAGGAGAGGACTCTTTAATGTAGAGACACTACATACTGATATACACCTGAACATCAGCAGGAGAGGACTCTTTAAAGTAGAGACACTACATACTGATATACACCTGAACATCAGCAGGAGAGGACTCTTTAAAGTAGAGACACTACATACTGATATACACCTGAACATCAGCAGGAGAGGACTCTTTAAAGTAGAGACACTACATACTGATATACACGTGAACATCAGCAGGAGAGGACTCTTTAAAGTACAGACACTACATACTGATATACACCTGAACATCAGCAGGAGAGGACTCTTTAAAGTAGAGACACTACATACTGATATACACCTGAACATCAGCAGGAGAGGACTCTTTAAAGTAGAGACACTACATACTGATATACACCTGGACATCAGCAGGAGAGGACTCTTTAAAGTAGATACACTACATACTGATATACACCTGCACATCAGCAGGAGAGGACTCTTTAAAGTAGAGACACTACATACTGATATACACGTGAACATCAGCAGGAGAGGACTCTTTAAAGTACAGACACTACATACTGATATACACCTGAACATCAGCAGGAGAGGACTCTTTAAAGTAGAGACACTACATACTGATATACACCTGAACATCAGCAGGAGAGGACTCTTTAAAGTAGAGACACTACATACTGATATACACCTGAACATCAGCAGGAGAGGACTCTTTAAAGTACAGACACTACATACTGATAGAGGATACACCTGAACATCAGCAGGAGAGGACTCTTTAAAGTAGAGACACTACATACTGATATACACCTGAACATCAGCAGGAGAGGACTCTTTAAAGTACAGACACTACATACTGATATACACCTGAACATCAGCAGGAGAGGACTCTTTAATGTAGAGACACTACATACTGATATACACCTGAACATCAGCAGGAGAGGACTCTTTAAAGTAGAGACACTACATACTGATATACACCTGAACATCAGCAGGAGAGGACTCTTTAAAGTAGAGACACTACATACTGATATACACCTGAACATCAGCAGGAGAGGACTCTTTAAAGTAGAGACACTACATACTGATATACACGTGAACATCAGCAGGAGAGGACTCTTTAAAGTACAGACACTACATACTGATATACACCTGAACATCAGCAGGAGAGGACTCTTTAAAGTAGAGACACTACATACTGATATACACATGAACATCAGCAGGAGAGGACTCTTTAAAGTAGAGACACTACATACTGATATACACCTGAACATCAGCAGGAGAGGACTCTTTAAAGTAGAGACACTACATACTGATATACACCTGGACATCAGCAGGAGAGGACTCTTTAAAGTAGATACACTACATACTGATATACACCTGCACATCAGCAGGAGAGGACTCTTTAAAGTAGAGACACTACATACTGATATACACGTGAACATCAGCAGGAGAGGACTCTTTAAAGTACAGACACTACATACTGATATACACCTGAACATCAGCAGGAGAGGACTCTTTAAAGTAGAGACACTACATACTGATATACACCTGAACATCAGCAGGAGAGGACTCTTTAAAGTAGAGACACTACATACTGATATACACCTGAACATCAGCAAGAGAGGACTCTTTAAAGTAGAGACACTACATACTGATATACACCTGAACATCAGCAGGAGAGGACTCTTTAAAGTACAGACACTACATACTGATAGAGTATACACCTGAACATCAGCAGGAGAGGACTCTTTAAAGTAGAGACACTACATACTGATATACACCTGAACATCAGCAGGAGAGGACTCTTTAAAGTACAGACACTACATACTGATATACACCTGAACATCAGCAGGAGAGGACTCTTTAATGTAGAGACACTACATACTGATATACACCTGAACATCAGCAGGAGAGGACTCTTTAAAGTAGAGACACTACATACTGATATACACCTGAACATCAGCAGGAGAGGACTCTTTAAAGTAGAGACACTACATACTGATATACACCTGAACATCAGCAGGAGAGGACTCTTTAATGTAGAGACACTACATTCTGATATACACCTGAACATCAGCAGGAGAGGACTCTTTAAAGTAGAGACACTACATACTGATATACACCTGAACATCAGCAGGAGAGGACTCTTTAAAGTAGAGACACTACATACTGATATACACCTGGACATCAGCAGGAGAGGACTCTTTAAAGTAGATACACTACATACTGATATACACCTGCACATCAGCAGGAGAGGACTCTTTAAAGTAGAGACACTACATACTGATATACACGTGAACATCAGCAGGAGAGGACTCTTTAAAGTACAGACACTACATACTGATATACACCTGAACATCAGCAGGAGAGGACTCTTTAAAGTAGAGACACTACATACTGATATACACCTGAACATCAGCAGGAGAGGACTCTTTAAAGTAGAGACACTACATACTGATATACACCTGAACATCAGCAAGAGAGGACTCTTTAAAGTAGAGACACTACATACTGATATACACCTGAACATCAGCAGGAGAGGACTCTTTAAAGTAGAGACACTACATACTGATATACACCTGAACATCAGCAGGAGAGGACTCTTTAAAGTAGAGACACTACATACTGATACACACCTGAACATCAGCAGGAGAGGACTCTTTAAAGTAGAGACACTACATACTGATATACACGTGAACATCAGCAGGAGAGGACTCTGTAAAGTACAGACACTACATACTGATATACACCTGAACATCAGCAGGAGAGGACTCTTTAAAGTAGAGACACTACATACTGATATACACCTGAACATCAGCAGGAGAGGACTCTTTAAAGTAGAGACACTACATACTGATATACACCTGAACATCAGCAGGAGAGGACTCTTTAAAGTAGAGACACTACATACTGATATACACCTGGACATCAGCAGGAGAGGACTCTTTAAAGTAGATACACTACATACTGATATACACCTGCACATCAGCAGGAGAGGACTCTTTAAAGTAGAGACACTACATACTGATATACACCTGAACATCAGCAAGAGAGGACTCTTTAAAGTAGAGACACTACATACTGATATACACCTGAACATCAGCAGGAGAGGACTCTTTAACTTGACATTAGTTTTTCTTTATGTATTTGTGTTTAATCGTGGTTCTGAAAGTGTGAAGTAAATAAAAAAAGGACAGTCTTCTCCTCAATAGTCTCTGTTCCCCATCCATCAACTTTAACACTTTATCTCTTTCCCGTCCCCACATCAGTCTCTAGGCAACGCAACAAAGAGGAATCACCACGACGACGGAGTTTTATGGCTGCAGCTCGGCTATTAAAAGCCGGACCGATGAACATCAGGAACATCCAACAATACTCCTCACATCACAAAAGTGTTTCTCTAAAATGATTGCACTTCACTCAAATGTATTTCGAACATGTAAAACAATAATACAAAACAATTATATTAATACTGAAATGAAACATAAGAATTATGATTATATACAAACTCAAGCAGTATCAAATTATATATGAACAAATTAACTACCTAATTACACAAATCCGAAAAGGGGTGGGAAGAGGTTTTCACTTATTTAATCCAACCCCTTCTCCCAAAAACTCAATTATTAACAGTGTTAAGGAATAATTTGCTTAGGTATTCAACCTTCGACCCAGTTCATCGTTTTCTGCTCTCACTGTCTCCTTTCCCACGGCATAGGTCTACGGCCTGGGGTATCGCTGCTATCTCTCTTAAGGAGGGGCAGCTTGTGCGCATTGTTGTTGCCAGTCTGTGACCGAGCACAAGCCGCCATGAGGTAGTTTCCTGTTCAGGGACGAAGGTTCCCTGACGCATATTCTTTCCTATGGACGAGAGCTCTAGTTAGATTCAGGGTCCATAATGTTTAGTCTCGCTGATAAAGAATGTTGATTATTACACTCCGAACTAGTTAAAACCTGGACCTACAGAAGAGTTCTTCAGAATTGGTTTGGCAACTCGAGACACACCACATGTCTCTCCGGCCGAGGCTCCAAATAAACCGTCAGTGTTTGCCATCAAAGCTCCAGCTCTCCTCGTGCCTCTCTGAGTCCTGTTTCCAATTGCTTCAGAAGTTTCCCCCACAAACATATATGTATTATATTTTGAACTTACCATCTTATAAAGGTCTGACACGCTGATCTGGTCTTCATCCACCATCTCAAACTCCTTCCTGGGCACCAGGTCCAGACCCATGTGTCTGAAAGAGAGAGGAGGAGATCATTTAACACTAGAACCGCCAACGGGTACATTTTACCCGCAGCTGTTTTTTGATTGTATGTAACTTGTTTTCAATAACATATTAAAGTCTCCCAGTCCGTGACTTTTCCTGAAAGTGTGTTATGTAGCACCCTCTGTTGTTAACAATTGTCAATATGAAGTCAGATTGAAAAAATGGCCATTTATACCTATATCCGCCAGCGGGTAATATTTACCTCATAGAAAATGCAGCGTAAACATGACGTGTTGCTATAGCAACGCCTTTTGTCTACTGCGGTTCCTTATAGATAGATAGATAGATAGATATATTGATAGAGAGAGAGAGAGATAGACCGATAGATAGTTATAGATAGTGTAACATCTTGGAGAATACAAGATCTTGGATGACTGAGCTCACGTTGAGGACGTAATGCATGTGTGCAGGTTACGTGACTTGAATAAAGACGGACACTCGGAATGAGAGAAGTAGTCCGCGTCATCTGTTTATGTAGACAATTATATGTCCATAGAACAGAACATTACAGATAGATCGATAGATAGTTATAGATAGAGAGATTTGTACCTAAACGAAACACAAGTCTAACACCAAGCGTTTTAAATCAGCACTCTTAGCGATATTTTATACTTCATGTTATCTGGACAAACGATATCATATGAAAAGCTGAGAGTCCACAGATTCTATTGGTATAGGTTTCATCCCTGTGCGATCAAAACTCACTGTTCTGTATGATCAATAAAAGAACATTGTACCTTGAAAATCAATAGCGGGTACATTTTACCCGTTGGCGGTTTTAGGTATACAGCGACCTCTGGTGGTTCTAGTGTTAAACATTCATCTACACAGATAACATTCATTCTATGTTGACAATAGTTTGCAACTGTTGTAACTTCTTTTATTTAAGGCAGTAAAAACATTTGTTTATTTGCTTCTTGACAGAAGTTAAGGGTCAAATGTTGAAGTAAAAAAGTGTAAGTATGTGTCCTGCTTTTGCTCCTTCCTGTTTTGATATAGAAATGAATATGAGTATGTCGAGTGCATTTTTCTGCGTCTTCCATCGTTCTTGTTGGAAACGGTTAAATGAATTAATAAATATATTAATATAAAGTAAACATGTCATTCAGTTTGGACTAGACTCACTTGGTTCTTCATTTGAAGCTTCTATTACACAACAGTAACAACAACAAATGTACAATACAAGATCTAAAGATTAATTTACTTATTATTTATTGACCTGCAGTGACCGTGCATGTATTGTTCAAACTACAATCGTATTATGAATAAAATACAACATAGAAACATGTCTTAAACTCGAAAGCAGTACTTTTTTTTATGTGAAGAAAATAAAAACATATTCAACTACAAAAGTACTAGAATGGAAATAGATACAAAATGATATATGAATAATAATCATATTAATGGGGATTATAATACAAAATGTAAACACATAGAGTGTTGATTAACAAATTAACAAATAAAAAAAAAAGTACCCAAAATCGAAAGACATTTTAGGCGACCAAAATATTATGCCTCACTTTGATAAAGTTAATAAAAAACGGTGAAAGGGTTATGGTTGAAATACATAATTGGACCATCATTTACTAAATGAACATCAAGCTGTATTGAAGAAGACCTAAGACTAGAGATTGAGACCATAAACTCATCAGGACAAAGAAATCAAGTGAGAAGTTGGTTAATTTTCTCATAGACTTCTATTCAATCTGACTTGCTCTGCCTACTCTAATTTGTTGTCTATTTTAAACAGGGTTATAAACTACTAAATGAAAATTGTGCTGTGTTGAAGAAGACTTAAAACTAGAGATTGAGGGCATAAACTCATCAGGAAAATGTTTACTTAAGCAAGGCTAATTTTCTCATAGACTTCTATTCAATCTGACCTATTCTGCTTACTGTTCTTTATCGTCTGGTTTAAAGAGGGCTATAATGTACCAAATGACCTTTGAAACATACTTTTGAGATCGAGACAATTCACTCATTGTCTCAATCAGGACAGTTATTTCTTAAGCAAGGCTCATTTTCTCAGAGATTCTATACAATCAAACTTGTATTTGTGAATAATGGACCCCCTCCTGGTAGATTTTCACTTTTTAAACCCAGAAGAGGCTGCTCCCTATGAATGCATTTGCTGCCACAACGCCATGTAAAACATTACTTCTCAAATCCCCATATTTAGAGAGATGAAAAATGAGTTGATCAATGTTCCTCATATAACCTTTCAAAACCTCACACACACACACACACACACACACACACACACACACACACACACACACACACACACACACACACACACACACACACACACACACACACACACACACACACACACACACACACACACACACACACACACACACACACACACACACACACACACACACACACACACACACACACACACTCGATCTAAGTAATTTTAGATGCTGCCTCGGGGGGGTTATTGTTCCTGAGGATTACTTTCTGTCCAATCACAAAAGCAGCTGACCTTCGACCCGGCTCTTAAAGACGCAGTAAACGGTTTCTGTAACTGTGATTTAAAAACGAAAGGTTTTATTTCTGTGTGTTCGGTGGCAGAGGAGGTTAATTATGTTTGAGCGAGACTCCAGAGGAAACATTAAGCTGCTTCAGGTCTGGGTCGCACACCTCTCATATCTCCAGGATAAATAACTCAATCCCGGGTAAATATCTCTCCTTTTCGTTTGTTTTCCATCAGCTCTTTGACAATCTCCCATGAGCCTTTGCAGCCACTGATATTCCTGCCTCACATCCTTTTGTTAAATACAGTTTGTGCTCCTAACACGAGAACAAAAGACGTGTGTGTCTTTTTGCATTTAAATATGCTGCCTTGTATAATCCCAACTATTAACATCTATGTATTTGTTCTAACATTGCAATCATCAGTTGATTTGTGTTAGAATATTAGACATCTTGTATTATAACCATCAACATCTTTATGACTTTATCACTTATTTAACAAATGCTTCTTTATGTTTGTCTTGCATATTAACCCTTAAATGGATAAGCGCATATACATTTTCAATCTCAACTTCTCTTCTCTTTAAATCTATGTCAACACCTGTCAGTGTGTGTAAAGTGTGTGTCTCTGTGTGTGTGTGTGTGTGTGTGTGTGTGTGTGTGTATGTGTGTGTGTGTGTGTCCTCACTCGTTGCCCCAGTCCAGCCTCACAGTCATGTGTCTCTCTCTCTCTCTCTCTCTCTCTCTCTCTCTCTCTCTCTCTCTCTCTCTCTCTCTCTCTCTCTCTCTCTCTCTCTCTCTCTCTCTCTCTCTCTCTCTCTCTCTCTCTCTCTCTCTCTCTCTCTCTCTCTCTTTCTGTCTGTGTGTGTGTGTGTGTGTGTGTGTGTGTGTGTGTGTGTCCTCACTCGTTGCCCCAGTCCAGCCTCACAGTGATGTGTCTCTTCACGTCTTGGCTCTGCTCCTGCGTCAGGTGACCCGACAGCATCTGCCTCCTCAGGTCCAGCAGCTCCAGCATCACGTGACGCACCTTATAGAACAGGTCCACCTTGTGTTTCTGATGAGGGGGGGAGCAGACGGGGGAGAGGGGGAGAAAGAGGGGAGAGAGGGGGAGAGAGGGGGAGAAAGAGGGGAGAGAGGGGGAGAAAGAGGGAGATATTACACTCATCTGTTGTCCAATTCATGCGGAGTAAGTCGTAATCTTTTGGCACCTCAAGCGTTATTGTGGTGTTATCTTTTGCACAGAAGTTGTCATAAAGTGACTTTTTATGCAGTTCTCAGCCACATATCTGTCTTAACTACATGTTGCAAAGTGTGTATATCTGTTTATATTTTAACTGGATGATACAACTCCTAAAGAGGAAAGGTTAAGAAGAAGCAAACTATGGGGACAATAGGGGATGAAGACTACAACTCCCATGATCCTTCAGTACTTCACAACACTGCAAAACTCTGTCTTTTGTTGGTGTTTTGATTGAGAGGTCAATGGCAGCAGATATAACATATTGTGTGTTTAATTGTTAGGGATCCAAGTCTTGATTTGACTGTTGAACGAAACACTTACTTTGCTGTTGTTTGCCTCCTGTCAGCTTTGGTCTAATCTATATTTTCTAGGTTGAACATGTGTAATATTTCAATAGAAAAATACCCGAAGTTCTAGTTTCTTAAATTTGAGAAGTGGCCTTTTTTTTGCAGTTTAATATCCCCGAACGCTGAATAGGCTCAATAACAGACTTTTAATGGGTATTGTCCCCTTTTTCAATTGAGGAAAGAAATCATGATTAATCAATTTGATCTATAAGGAAATAGATTGCTAGTTGCCTTAAAGTGTTTAATCACATTTTGAATGCACATTCAGACTCCTCTGGGGTCTCTGAAGGCTTCTCTAAAACAAGGTCAGCACCGATTAGACTACAGGTTAATAGTGTGGTGTTACAACTGAGACAGCAACACACACACACACACACACACACACACACACACACACACACACACACACACACACACACACACACACACACACACACACACACACACACACACACACACACACACACACACACACACACACACACACACACACACACACACACACACACACACACACACACACACACACACACACACACACACACACACACTTCTTACAGTATATGACAAAAAGGTAAGTATATCAAGTATTAAGTAGCACACATACAGTATAGAGACGTTCTGAGTGGATACAAGCCATGACAATACTGTCTACATTTCTTTTATTTCTTACTAACATCTATTTACTTTACTTTTATTTACATTGTAATACCTTAAAATAAGTTATTGTTGTCATTTTTTATATCAGAAAGACCACAAAATTGTCCTGGATTTCCATCGAACTTTTTCAGTGTTTGAATAGAGACACGTCAAAAACAAATGTTATCTGTAAACGTACACACGTCATGTTTACCAGGCTGGCACTTGTCATGTCTCTTTATGCATGGGTTGTGATTACATTTGTGTTCACTACATATTTGCTGACTGTACACACACCTGCATATGAGTTGTAATGCATGCATACATAATTGCAAACACACATATATGCAGCGTGTCTGAAAGTCTCTCATTTACTGTCTTCAGGCTCTCTCTGTGTGTGTGTGTGTGTGTGTGTGTGTGTGTGTGTGTGTGTGTGTGTGTGTGTGTGTGTGTGTGCGTAAGTGTGTGTAAGTGTGTGCGTGTGTTGTTTATCTCTGTGTTTGGGAGGAGATGCATCTGTGTCATTATGTAACTGTGGCTGCAGAGGAGGAGGAACTGTTTTTAGGAAATAAGAAAGCACAGAGTTTGTTGACGCAGCTCTAAAAGAATATCGACCAGTCTTCTCCCAGTGCATGCTGGGAAAAAAACATAAGCCAGGAATAAGTGCAGGAAAGACCCTAAATCTCTAAACATAGAGGAGCAGGAGAGGACTGTTTAAAATAGAGACACTACATACTGATATACACCTGAACATCAGCAGGAGAGGACTCTTTAAAGTAGAGACACTACATACTGATATACACCTGAACATCAGCAGGAGAGCACTCTTTAAAGTAGAGACACTACATACTGATATACACCTGAGCATCAGCAGGAGAGGACTCTTTAAAGTAGAGACACTACATACTGATATACACCTGAACATCAGCAGGAGAGGACTCTTTAAAGTAGAGACACTACATACTGATATACACCTGAACATCAGCAGGAGAGCACTCTTTAAAGTAGAGACACTACATACTGATATACACCTGAGCATCAGCAGGAGAGGACTCTTTAAAGTAGAGACACTACATACTGATATACACCTGAACATCAACTGGAGAGGACTCTTTAAAGTAGAGACACTACATACTGATATACACCTGAACATCAGCAGGAGAGGACTCTTTAAAGTAGAGACACTACATACTGATATACACCTGAACATCAGGAGGAGAGGACTCTTTAAAGTAGAGACACTACATACTGATATACACCTGAACATCAGCAGGAGAGCACTCTTTAAAGTAGAGACACTACATACTGATATACACCTGAGCATCAGCAGGAGAGGACTCTTTAAGGCGAGACACCCCAGGTGAATAGGGTAATTTTTTTAACTTAAAGGTATCAGCTAGAAATTTCTCCAGTTAATTACTTACAATAAGGCAATTGTCTTTTGTATTACAAGTTTTCTGAAATAGCATGTTTAAATATGCAAATTATCCATTATCTCATTAAATATGCACATATTTTAACACATTTCAGGAATCGAAATCTGAATTTTGGATAAAGCCAGGTTCAAAATTCTTGTTTCATTTTGTAGTCATATTAGTATCTAAGGCTTTTACAGAAGGGATTTTGGATATCTCTTTTTATCACTCCATAAATCAGAAAATACTGTCAACAGCCCTAAAATATCAATTTTTGCCATGTTTTTAGGTATAAAATGTTGTATAATTCAGGCTATGAATGACATATGAACAAACCCTTCTGTAAAAGCCTTCATAATATTGATAGGAATATAACTGGAAGGTTTGGTGTATGTACGTGATACTGAAGTTGAAATTTCGAACTCAGAGTAGGAGAAAAAACTCATTTTGAGAAAACGACCTTTAAAGATTGCAGTGCGGCGCTAGCTAAACCCTCCTGTTCTTTGGATGATAGCTTGCGCCTCGACGCACTCCGTGAAGGTATTTCATGTTCGGGGTCATTTGTTTTTTGTATAACCTTGCTTCTGTGAACGTTTTTTTCGCCGTTCTTTTGCCATTTTGAGATTTCAATTTCGAGCGGAAAGCTAACCAGGAAGTGTTTTAGCTCACCACGTGACGCATCTGAACGAATCACGTTGTCAGAAATTGACACCAGCCAATGAGATTTCGTTTCTTGGTTTAAGACCCCTTTGTGCTTTCACGATTGGTTGCTGATACAAAGGAAATGACCATATTTGGATCCGATGAGATTGTGCAGGAGAGACACAGCTTTCCAGCGATATCTCTGTTGACATGGTGCACACAGCGGCCGCGGTACTTTATGTTACGTTAGAATGCTAACTTTTGGTGAATTTAGGAGAAATCTACAGACGCAAATAGACAAACTATAGTAAAATAAACACTTAAATGTGTATTTTGTACGTTTTCCTTCCAAAAGCCTGAAAGAAAACATGTTATAGAATCAAAATAGCACAAAATCTCAAAATTGACCAGTACTTGAAAAACGATGTTTTTGCCTGCCGTGTCTCGCCTTAAAGTAGAGACACTACATACTGATATACACCTGAACATCAGCAGGAGAGGACTCTTTAAAGTAGAGACACTACATACTGATATACACCTGAACATCAGCAGGAGAGGACTCTTTAAAGTAGAGACACTACATACTGATATACACCTGAACATCAGCAGGAGAGGACTCTTTAAAGTAGAGACACTACATACTGATATACACCTGAACATCAGCAGGATAGGACTCTTTAAAGTAGAGACACTACATACTGATATACACCTGAACATCAGCAGGAGAGGACTCTTTAAAGTAGAGACACTACATACTGATATACACCTGAACATCAGCAGGAGAGGACTCTTTAAAGTAGAGACACTACATACTGATATACGCCTGAACATCAGCAGGAGAGGACTCTTTAAAGTAGAGACACTACATACTGATATACACCTGAACATCAGCAGGAGAGCACTCTTTAAAGTAGAGACACTACATACTGATATACACCTGAGCATCATAAGGAGAGGACTCTTTAAAGTAGAGACACTACATACTGATATACACCTGAACATCAGCAGGAGAGGACTCTTTTAAAGTAGAGACACTACATACTGATATACACCTGAACATCAGCAGGAGAGGACTCTTTAAAGTAGAGACACTACATACTGATATACACCTGAACAACAGCAGGAGAGGACTCTTTAAAGTTGAGACACTACATACTGATATACACCTGAACATCAGCAGGAGAGGACTCTTTAAAGTAGAGACACTACATACTGATATATACCTGAACATCAGCAGGAGAGGACTCTTTAAAGTAGAGACACTACATACTGATATACACCTGAACATCAGCAGGAGAGGACTCTTTAAAGTAGAGACACTACATACTGATATACACCTGAACATCAGCAGGAGAGGACTCTTTAAAGTAGAGACACTACATACTGATATACACCTGAACATCAGCAGGAGAGGACTGTTTAAAGTAGAGACACTACATACTGATATACACCTGAACATCAGCAGGAGAGGACTCTTTAAAGTAGAGACACTACATACTGATATACACCTGAACATCAGCAGGAGAGGACTGTTTAAAGTAGAGACACTACATACTGATATACACCTGAACATCAGCAGGAGAGGACTCTTTAAAGTAGAGACACTACATACTGATATACACCTGAACATCAGCAGGAGAGGACTCTTTAAAGTAGAGACACTACATACTGATATACACCTGAACATCAGCAGGAGAGGACTCTTTAAAGTAGAGACACTACATACTGATATACAACTGAACATCAGCAGGAGAGGACTGTTTAAAGTAGAGACACTACATACTGATATACACCTGAACATCAGCAGGAGAGGACTCTTTAAAGTAGAGACACTACATACTGATATACACCTGAACATCAGCAGGAGAGGACTCTTCAAAGTAGAGACACTACATACTGATATACACCTGAACATCAGCAAGAGAGGACTCTTTAAAGTAGAGACACTACATACTGATATACACCTGAACATCAGCAAGAGAGGACTCTTTAAAGTAGAGACACTACATACTGATATACACCTGAACATCAGCAAGAGAGGACTCTTTAAAGTAGAGACACTACATACTGATATACACCTGAACATCAGCAGGAGAGGACTCTTTAAAGTAGAGATACTACATACTGATATACACCTGAACATCAGCAGGAAAGGACTCTTTAAAGTAGAGACACTACATACTGATATACGCCTGAACATCAGCAGGAGAGGACTCTTTAAAGTAGAGACACTACATACTGATATACACCTGAACATCAGCAGGAGAGGACTCTTTAAAGTAGAGACACTACATACTGATATACGCCTGAACATCAGCAGGAGAGGACTCTTTAAAGTAGAGACACTACATACTGATATACACCTGAATATCAGCAGGAGAGGACTCTTTAAAGTAGATTCTGATATACACCTGAACATCAGCAGGAAAGGACTCTTTAAAGTAGAGATACTACATACTGGTATACGCCTGAACAACAGCAGGAGAGGACTCTTTAAAGTAGAGACACTACATGCTGATATACACCTGAACATCAGCAGGAGAGGACTCTTTAAAGTAGAGACACTACATACTGCTATGCACCTGAACATCAGCAGGAGAGAACTCTTTAAAGTAGAGACACTACATACTGATATACACCTGAACATCAGCAGGAGAGGACTCTTTAAAGTAGAGACACTACATACTGATATACACCTGAACATCAGCAGGAGAGGACTCTTTAAAGTAGAGACACTACACACTGATATACACCTGAACATCAGCAGGAGAGGACTCTTTAAAGTAGAGACACTACACACTGATATACACCTGAACATCAGCAGGAGAGGACTCTTTAAAGTAGATTCTGATATACACCTGAACATCAGCAGGAGAGGACTCTTTAAAGCAGCTCAGCATCATTTACACTGCGACAGAAAACACCCACCCCAGAGGTAAAACTCTACTTCTTTCTGCAGTGAGTAAAATAGGGCTATTTCAAATATGGTGTCATTTTAAAGAGGTGTGTTTCCTGTTTATACATTATAATAAAACTGTGAGTTAATGTGTCCACAGGGAAGTCCTTCTCCCTGCTCTTCCTGTCGGGACCCCTGCTGAGGGATTAGCACTCGGGGATAAAAACACTGACGCTTTTTTGCCAAAGATTGCCGCTTCTACAAATTGGTTTTTACTAGTTTCCTAGCAACAGTGACACATAGCAGTTCTGCTCAGCATCTGTTGAACATTAGTTTTTGAAGAGAAGCCCCCTGGACACACACTAATGCTCTCTGGTACACACTCTGAGTGAAAAATACATATTCAAGTTGGGAGCATGTCTTTCAAAGAGCAAGCAATACTAAAATACATGTATATAATCAATTTCTTTACAAAATGAGTCACATGTTGGGAAATCGCAAGACAGGGAATTCTGTTTCAGCTGGGGCATTATGGGACGATTGAGTCTTTATTTTCAATATGTATCTCATAATGATATCTGTTCTGTATCACCCTGTGTGCTGTAATGCTTTTATTGTGCTCATATAGATAATTTAGCATTGGAATAAAATAAAATCATCCACCTCCTCTACCGCTAATAACAAATAGAAACAATTAAACATTTGGTTTTCACTGTCTTATTTGTGGAAGTGTTATTAACTGATGAACTTCAGGAAACAAATAATTTCTAAACGCCACAGAGTCTAATAGAAGCTGACAAAACGTTTCAACAGTTTTAAAAAAATCCCATTATAACATTCTCACAACAACTGCCTCACTGAGACGGTTAGACCTTTACTTTTGGAGCATGACATAAAAACAGAAGCAGCTTTTGAGGCAACCTAGACCCTTTCTCATTTCTCTAACTCCCCTCCTCGACTCCCCTCCTCGACTCCCCTCCTCGACTCCCCTCCTCGACTCCCCTCCTCGAGACTTAGTCCCGCCCACAGGAGATGCGAGCGGAGGAGTCGAGGAGGGGAACCGAGGAGAGAGGAGGGGAAGCAGCAGGCGGTTAGAGAAATGAGAACTCCTCTCCTCTGAGCGGTCATTTTAAAGAGACGTCCATTACTGATGACAGGAGGCACAGCAGCCCTCTGTCTGATGGACAGATGAGTTCATGATGACTTATATATTTACTTTGATTCATTCACAGTGCGGTATAATGAGACAATAACAGGCTACAGATGCGGACACACACACACACACACACACACATATATATATATATACAATTTCAGAATCAAACAGAGCACTCTCATAATAACGTAACACTATCGGAGACTGGATATATCCCCCCCCCCCCCCCCCTCATTGTAGCGACCAGAGAGAGGGGGGCTCTCTCTGGTCGCTACAAAGAGGAAAATAAATTACGGTTTTATTTACAAGTATTAAAAGTAAGCAGAGGACACCAAACCAACTGAGACCTGTCTGTCCGCTGCATCTACGCACTGTAGAACACACACCTACACACTGTACCACACACACTCACCACACACACACACATACAGTTACTAAAACATATTTTATTATGTGAAGCACTAAATGGTTTTAGACATTTTTTAAATATCGACTCTTTGTAGATATCTACTAAACTAAAGCAAATAAAAAGAGTAGGCCTGTTATACTGAGTGATATATATTATACACACTGCTCTGCTTTCTGCACGGACCTCACAGCTGTTCTCACTGTAAACATCGCGTCGCGATGAAAGCAGTTAATAAAATAATATCCAGGGGATGCATGCAGAGCTGTCATTGGCTGAGGTAAGTCCGGCCGTGCGTCACATCTCTGTTGCCGGAAATGCATCCACGAAGGAGTCGTGGAGGACCGTGGAGGACCCATCAGTGTATCCTCGGTTATAGCTCCTCCAGAGAGCCTCCTCGACACTCGATCCTCGGTTCTCGAAGTGCATTTAGAGAAATGAGATGTCCTTCAACATGGCGCGCTGAAATTCATTTCCGGGTCACTACCGGAGGACAGAGGAGTCGAGGAGTCGAGGAGGGGGATTTGATGAAATGAGAAAGGGCCATGGAGTCTGAGGATGAAGTGCCATCCGTCTGGTTTCTCTAAAAACAACATTGTGATTTGACCAATTCTCTCTGGCTTTGAATTCTCGTTGAACATAACATGTTGACATTTCTATATTATATGTTTCTAGTTGGTGTGCCTTTTATCTGTTTTTTTATTATTGTACTCCTTTTGTGTTATTCTATATTGTATCGTTTCCCTGTCTACTGAGGTTGTTTTAAATGTATAAATAAATAAAGATTGATTAAAGATTGAGAATTAACTCTTCTGACTTAATCAGCTAATCAACAGGCGCTCCAGCTCGACCAATAGGACGGCAGAGTTTCCTCTCCACCTTCTTCAAATACAACCCTCTCTCCACAGATAGATATAAATGGTGCTTCTTTGAGGAATTGCCCGATTGGTCTCTCTTTGAGAGGAAAATACACAATCTTTTTTTTATTTTGCAGAGTGGAAATCTCTTTTCTGTCGACTACTTGTGGATTTTAAGTCTCCCCATGCCTCTCTCCCTCGACTAATGTGAGCAATCACACCTTCACATCCTGCGGGAACACACACACACACACACGCACACACGCACACACACACAGATGTTAGACAGACTCATATTCCATCCTCTATTCTTCACATTCACATTCACGTTTTTTGCTTGGTCTCTGTCCCTCTATCTCTCTCACACACACACACACACACACACACACACACACACACACACACACACACACACACACACACACACACACACACACACACACACACACACACACACACACACACACACACACACACACACACACACACACACACACACACACACACACACACACACACACACACACACACACACACACACACACACACACACACACACACACACACACACACACACACACACACACACACACCCACACACACAGTTTACCCCATCGTTACCACCTCACGCTCTGAAAAGCAGCCGGGTGGATCTCAGATAACGGAGCAGGTTGGACACGCTGCTGTTTCATTGGACGTTAGATTCAGAGCGAACACAATGAGATGAAAGCGTCTCTGAGCACTAACAGAAAGATGGTGTTCAGCTGCAGAAATACAACTCTCCTCTTTGGCCTTTGGCTTTACAGTCAGACAGACTTCAGATAAAGATGTTCCTCTCTCTGACAGACCATCATAACATCGCTGCTGCGTCTACACACAGCTTTTTTCACCACACCACTGCAAAAACTCAAGTATATTCGTCTAATTTCGAGTCAGAATATGTCCTTAAACTTGATGTTCGACATAATAACTTCAGAAGGAACTACGCAGTGAGATAGAGGGTCTTGTTTTGAGACAATGCATCTTCTTGTTGAGTTATTTCTAAGATGAAACAAGTTTTTTTTTAAGCTGTTGTGTTCGTAAATATCTTCTTTCACAAAATAAATCTTACTTGATTTTAGAAAACACATTATTATTGGAAAATCGCCAACTTAGATCAGAAACTTTGAGCTTTTCTGGCTTATCTTGTAACACAAAAGGTCCTGTTTCTGGTTAAATACAGTTCAAAACAAGTTCTCCCAGCTAATAAGAAGTTTTATCTCAATATCCCTTCTTATTTCAAGGAATCTTACCAAGCTACTTTTCACTAGTTCTATTGGCAGATGTTTGAACTTATTAAAGGCGAAAACACAATATTTTCATTATTCATTTACTTGGTTTTGGAGCAGCATTTCTTTCAAATGTACAGCAATGTTTTGTAATAGCTGTGGGTGAAAGGATGGGGTCTCCAGGGGCAACAGGTTGTCACATCTCTGCTGACAGCTGGAATATCTAACGGGACATTTGCAACACCTCTCCTCCCTTAGCGACATCCTGCTGCAGTTTCACACCTTTGTGATGAGAAAAGCACGAGGCCAGGAGGGCCAGAAGACAACGTGTGTTTCTTATTTTGCAGTGAATGTTGTCGATGTAAAAGGAAAATAAAATACATACACAAAGGAGTGAAGCTCAGGATAGAAAAGCAAGAGTTTGCACAGGGTTAAAAAAAGAAAAATACATATGTAAAGCACAGTATGTTGTTGTGTTCACATGTTACATTGGATCAAATGGGCTGTAAAACCAAAACAATGATCTGAAGGATGCTTAACGATCCGTAAAGGACTGCCGGATGATATCTGTCTGTGGGTTGATCGCTTGTGATGCTTTTTCAAATTCACATTCAAAGGTTTTATTGTCATATGCACAAAAGCTACAGTGTAGAAATGGCAATGAAATTCTTCTTCTTTCACGTTAAAAAATGCTGCAAAATTAGCTCGATCCAGCAGTTTTTCTCATTTGGTTTGCTAAGGCTCAGTGTTCCGTAGTGACGTCACTATGTTCCACAACTTTGGGATTTTAGTCTTTGCAGAGCATTTACATGCAGAAAAAACCTACTAAATAAAAGAGCTTTTTGAACATGAGATGCACGAAATGAGCAGAGTAAGTCGTCTTTAAGCGAGGGCGTAAATCTCCAAATGAGAAAAAAGGTGATTAACGGCACATTCATCTCATTTCCCTCCGCGGGAACACACAGAACAGTTAACTGAAAACATTGCACAGTCTCTATCCCACCGATTACTTTCAGGAAGTCACCGGTTTGAAGCCTGCTAACAGGATGTGACATCGCCTAAATCAGAGGGGACTCTCCAACACCTCGGAGCCATTAGCAGACATTCTGCTTCATCTTCACACCGTCCAAACACTGAGGGAGGGAGCACACACACACACACACACACACACACACACACACACACACACACACACACACACACACACACACACACACACACACACACACACACACACACACACACACACACACACACACACACACACACACACACACACACACACACACACACACACACACACACACACACACACACACACACACACACACACACACACACACACACACACACACACACACACAATTTCCTTTTTGGGCTTTACTGCTCCATGGTTATTTTCATTTTCATTTTATTCTAATCATGTATTACCAATCAGAGTTTGGTGAAGGCAACCTCCTCTGGCAGAGTGTGTGTGTGTGTGTGTGCGCGCTTGTGTGTGTGTTTCCTGAGTTGTGCTGCAGATGAGGTTCATTTAGAAGCTGAATGGTCATGTCGCGGAAAATATTTATTCCTATGCATCTCCACAGTGTGTGTGTGTGTGTTTCTGAGAAAGAGTGTGTGTGTGTTGTGTCCTTAAACTCGTGCTCCACTTCCCAAATCCTCCCCTGACCTTGATTAAACCCAGCCTGGTGACACGCAACACACACACACATACACACACACACACACACACACACACACACACACACACACACACACACACACACACACATACAAACAGAGTCCTAAGACTCATCAGTAGATTGTAATAAAGTCACATGAATTCTTAAAATATACAAAGAGAGTCGAGACAAGTAGAGACAAACAGTGGAGACAAGTAGAGACAAACAGTGGAGACAAGTAGAGACAAACAGTGGAGACAAGTAGAGACAAACAGTGGAGACAAGTAGAGACAAACAGTGGAGACGAGTAGAGACAAACAGTGGAGACAAGTAGAGACAAACAGTGGAGACAAGTAGAGACAAACAGTGGAGACAAGTAGAGACAAACAGTGGAGACAAGTAGAGACAAACAGTGGAGACGAGTAGAGACAAACAGTGGAGACAAGTAGAGACAAACAGTGGAGACGAGTAGAGACAAACAGTGGAGACGAGTAGAGACAAACAGTGGAGACGAGTAGAGACAAACAGTGGAGACGAGTAGAGACAAACAGTGGAGACGAGTAGAGACAAACAGTGGAGACGAGTAGAGACAAACAGTGGAGACGAGTAGAGACAAACAGTGGAGACGAGTAGAGACAAACAGTGGAGACGAGTAGAGACAAACAGTGGAGACGAGTAGAGACAAACAGTGGAGACGAGTAGAGACAAACAGTGGAGACGAGTAGAGACAAACAGTGGAGACGAGTAGAGACAAACAGTGGAGACGAGTAGAGACAAACAGTGGAGACGAGTAGAGACAAACAGTGGAGACGAGTAGAGACAAACAGTGGAGACGAGTAGAGACAAACAGTGGAGACGAGTAGAGACAAACAGTGGAGACGAGTAGAGACAAACAGTGGAGACGAGTAGAGACAAACAGTGGAGACGAGTAGAGACAAACAGTGGAGACGAGTAGAGACAAACAGTGGAGACGAGTAGAGACAAACAGTGGAGACGAGTAGAGACAAACAGTGGAGACGAGTAGAGACAAACAGTGGAGACGAGTAGAGACAAACAGTGGAGACGAGTAGAGACAAACAGTGGAGACGAGTAGAGACAAACAGTGGAGACGAGTAGAGACAAACAGTGGAGACAAGTAGAGACAAACCGTGGAGACGAGTAGAGACAAACAGTGGAGACAAGTAGAGACAAACAGTGGAGATGAGTAGAGACAAACAGTGGAGACAAGTAGAGACAAACAGTGGAGACGAGTAGAGACAAACAACACACCTAAAGAAAATACAAATGAACACACAAAAATAATTTGGAAACTTTACAAATGTAGAAACCAGACTGAAGCTCTGAACTGAAAGGAAGTTTTACAACATATTTTTTCCACATGTTTCAGCAATTTCGATTCGTCCTTTTTCCAAATGCTTTCCTCAATAATTACATTTCTTAGATCATTATTTCAGGCTAGAAACGTCGTATTCAGGCCATACAAGTCACAAACTGTAGAACATGAAAGCACAAACCTCGCTGATGCTGGAAGACTGAGTTATTTCAAAGAGGCCCTGTTGTTCTTTTGGGGTTCTCCCTATCATCAATAATATATAATGTATAATACAGGTTTCAGTGCATGTGAATGGTCTGCAAAGGCTAAAATCTCTGTGTTCCTGACTTAGTTGTCTCGTACCTTGACTGTATATATTATTAGTGAAATATTTGAAAGAAAGCAAACAAACGGTCTTCGAGGATTTGTACCACACAGAGCCTCTTGAGTCACACACACACACACACACACACACACACACACACACACACACACACACACACACACACACACACACACACACACACACACACACACACACACACACACACACACACACACACACACACACACACACACACACACACACACACACACACACACACACACACACACACACACACACACACACACACACACACACACACTCTATGCACGGATAAAGAGATGATTGGAGCTACTTACAGGTGTGTTTGGATGATAAATCCTCTCCTTTCTCTGCTCTCTGTGATTCTACCAAAGCTCTGCACAGCGATGCAACCCAGAGGAGAAAATTACAGCCTGTCAAACACTTTGGATCCTCTCACAATGTCTCTCTCTCTCTGTGTACCTCAGCTTTATTCTGCCTCCCTCACATCCTCTAACCTTGTCCCATCTTCCTTTCTTTACCTCTCTCTCTCTTCCGCCCACGGGCCAGTCTGCAGCACAAAGCTCCTCTACACGTTGGTAAGGTTGGAGAGAGTGCAACAAAAACCTGAGAACAGATATACAGTATATACTGTAGTGAGGTGTGTGTGTGTGTGTGTGTGTGTGTGTGTGTGTGTGTGTGTGTGTGTGTGTGTGTGTGTGTGTGTGTGTGTGTGTGTGTGTGTGTGTGTGTGTGTGTGTGTGTGTGTGTGTGTGTGAAGATAGTGATATATGTGTACTGGACACCCCTCGGACAAAAAGAAGGTTTAAAGAGGCCCTATTCTGCTTTTTGGAGTTTTACTTTACCCGTAGTGTGCTATACTGTAGGTTTGTGTGCATGTAAATGGTCTGCAAAGGCTAAAATGCAACACTATACTCAACAATCATGCTTTTTTAGATGCTCCTTCTCGTCCTAATCCACACTAAAATATCCACAGGACACTTGATAAAGTTCTACAGTTTACCTCCATACGAGATGAATTGATACGAGGGATTAAAGGGATGTTTAACATGGGAACTCTTTTGTTCAGACTATTCCAACAGCACCTGAATGCCACATAAAAGCCATATTTCGCCTTATAGTGTAACGTGATTTGTGTATCTGCTCGTCAGACTTTACTCTGGTTTCAGACAGAGGGTGAAAACAGGCAGTATGAGAAAAATAAAGAGCTTTTTGAACATTAAACTAAGCATGGAGACATGTCCCCGTAGAGACACTACATACTGATATACACCTGAACATCAGCAGGAGAGGACTCTTTAAAGTAGAGACACTACATACTGATATACACCTGAACATCAGCAGGAGAGGACTCTTTAAAGTAGAGACACTACATACTGATATACACCTGAACATCAGCAGGAGAGGACTCTTTAAAGTAGAGAGACTACATACTGATATACACCTGAACATCAGCAGGAGAGGACTCTTTAAAGTAGAGACACTACATACTGATATACACCTGAACATCAGCAGGAGAGGACTCTTTAAAGTAGAGACACTACATACTGATATACACCTGAACATCAGCAGGAGAGGACTCTTTAAAGTAGAGACACTACATACTGATATACACCTGAACATCAGCAGGAGAGGACTCTTTAAAGTAGAGACACTACATGCTGATATACACCTGAACATCAGCAGGAGAGGACTCTTTAAAGTAGAGACACTACATACTGATATACACCTGAACATCAGCAGGAGAGGACTCTTTAAAGTAGAGACACTACATACTGATATACACCTGAACATCAGCAGGAGAGGACTCTTTAAAGTAGAGACACTACATACTGATATACACCTGAACATCAGCAGTAGAGGACTCTTTAAAGTAGAGACACTACATACTGATATACACCTGAACATCAGCAGGAGAGGACTCTTTAAAGTAGAGACACTACATACTGATATACACCTGAACATCAGCAGGAGAGGACTCTTTAAAGTAGAGACACTACATACTGATATACACCTGCACATCAGCAGGAGAGGACTCTTTAAAGTAGAGACACTACATACTGATATACACCTGAACATCAGCAGGAGAGGACTCTTTAAAGTAGAGACACTACATACTGATATACACCTGAACATCAGCAGGAGAGGACTCTTTAAAGTAGAGACACTACATACTGATATACACCTGAACATCAGCAGGAGAGGACTCTTTAAAGTAGAGACACTACATACTGATATACACCTGCACATCAGCAGGAGAGGACTCTTTAAAGTAGAGACACTACATACTGATATACACCTGAACATCAGCAGGAGAGGACTCTTTAAAGTAGAGACACTACATACTGATATACACCTGAACATCAGCAGGAGAGGACTCTTTAAAGTAGAGACACTACATACTGATATACACCTGAACATCAGCAGGAGAGGACTCTTTAAAGTAGAGACACTACATACTGATATACACCTGAACATCAGCAGAATATGTCTATATTTTTGCAAGTTTCCAGGAGCTGGAATTAGTTACAAACACAAAACCTTTGGTGGAACAGAAATCGTGTACATATGTGTTTAAATCGCTCAGTAGCGCCCCATACTGTATGGTAGTCGTTTATAGCTTCTCAGATATTCACGATATTCAGGACGCACATTGCTCATGGGGTTGCAAACTAAATTCAAATTGGCTTTCATTAACTCCGCCCGAATACAAACCCTTACCTGAACTAAAAGGAAGATATAAAGAATAAGAGTGGAAGACGTACTCTGACTAATCTATAGAAACTAAAAATATGATACGTGCTTTAAAGTGTCTATAAAGAGAGCATGAGTGAAGATAAATCAAAGGGAACAGCTGCAGATGCTTGTCTCTTGTTGTGTAATCCAATACAAAAAAACACTCGTCTTAAAGCCACACTTTAATATTGAGAATTTGAAAAGATGTTTCTGGTTTGTTCTGCGGTTCAATGGGGATTCTTGATCCTCCTCTGACTGCCCGCCACACTCAGATGTCTGCAGATAATTGGCGTGAGCCGCTGGTTGTTTAAGGATACATCTTCAGTCATGTGAAGAAGTGATGAGAGAAGAACTTCATAATGTTGTAAGGTTGGTTTAAGAGTCCCAGACGACTGAAACCGGACAGAAAACATGGAATATTTAACTTTCCCTGCAGAGAAACTGATCTTTAGGCATCCTCTGCAATCGTCAGGCAGCTTTTACAATCTGTTAACAGAATTTCTTTGCAGTTATTTTGACTTGTCATTGCAGGAAAAGCACGGACTCAATTGAAACCATTAACAATGCCCCGGTAAAGTTAGATTAGATCATATTAGATTCACTTTATAGATTTAAATCTGGGAACATTTTTCATCAGACAAGGCATTGCACATGAATTACAAAACTTAATATGATATAAACACAGTGAAAGATGGATTTAGAGTATCTCTATTGAATACACAACAGATTTAGGTCCGTATACATTATGAAACGCCAGAGATAGAAATAACAAAATTGGAACAATCTAAAAAAGATTCCCAGTAAAATGTGTAAAACGCACTTTTGTTGAAATGTGTTGTGATTGGTCAACCGCTTAGAGAAGTCCCGCCCCTTAGCCTATCACGTGCACTGTGTTGGAGCTGCTAGCCAATAGAAGTGAATGTTACATAGTGTTGTCAATGTGTTCTGGAACTTTGCGATTTAAGCCTTTGCAGACCATTTAAATGCACTAACACCTACAAAAAAAACTACCAGATGTATTAAAACAAACGCCAGACGTGAAATAATCATGTGCATCAAAGACATGCAAAAGAAAAAGAGTAAGGACAAAAGAAAAGCAAAACATTTAAAAAAAATGAGGACTCCGAGGTGTCTTACACATTTTAGTCGATCTATTAATTCTTAATTAATGCAGTAATGTACAGTAGACATATTGACACAGCTTGCTTGTAAAGTGTCTTTGTGTATCTCTATATCATTTAAATGTATTATTATTATTATCTGAAAGAAGTCTGCTGTGATTTAAGTCAGTTTTCAGCAGCACACTCCCAATTCTGAAAGAGTGTAATCAGTTGTCTTGACACTTTTTGAAAGTTGTTCATTGAAACACATGTTTGTTATTGAGGTCACTGTGTATTGTCTGCATTATAAACATATATATAAAGTCCACTCATCTGTGTGCATTTGAAGGGCAAAACATGTCATAAATAAACAACTGCAGCATGTTTTCTTTTTATAAACATTCTTAAAAAAACACACGCTACGCCTCTCTGCATAATGTATGTTCCAGAGACAGATAGAAAGGGAGTCTAATGCAACTTGTCTCTCTGACCCAGTCTGTCAGAGCTACTGTATTTCCTGTTACTCCACAGTGTATTATCAGATCTGTCCCCCCTCACACACACATCTCTCCCCCTCCCCCCCAGGTCTCTGCTGTCACTTCCCTCAGACAGCTAACAGCCGAGTGTTAAAACATCATCTCAGAGTTTGGCCTTTGACACACATCTCTCACACACACATCTCTCTCTCACACACATCTCTCACACACACATCTCTCACACACACATCTCTCACACACATCTCTCTGAGAGTGTGTGACACGACGGGAGGAGAGATGATGAGCGATAGGAGCATTTACTCTCTCGCTGTTACTTAAAGGTCTCGTATTATACTATTTTTAGGCATATATTATAGGTCTCTAAAAAACATGTCTACACTGGAAAAAATGCTGCTCCAAAAAACAGTTAAACGATAATGAAAACAAGCTGTTTTCACTTCAAAATCTGCCATTTCTTGAAATAAGAAGGGATATTTAGATCAATCACATCTTGTAATTACCTGGAGAACTCATTTTGAACTATATTTGACCAGAATCAGGAAATATAAGCCGCAAATGCTCAAAAGTCTTTTATTTTCTGATGTTAGTTGGTGATTTTCAAGTAAATATGTAAACAAATATGTGTTTCATCTGAGATACAACTCAAAATAAGATTTTTTGAATGAACAAGATGATGCATTGTCTAAAAACAAGACCTGATATCTCACTGCAGTGTTACTTCTGAAGTTATTACGTCTTATATCAGGTGGAGAGACATATTCTGACTAGATATTAGACGAATATACTTGGCAAGATTTCCAGTTTTTGTGAAGTGTTTTGCTCAAAATACCAAACAGATCACCCATTCTAGCCTCAAACCCCTCTATTTCAGCCCTGTCGCTTAAGTGCTGATTCTGGGTATAAAGCTTTACAAAAAAGAAGAACAACACAATATCCGAGACGAGAGCTCATGCAGGAGAATTATACGGAAACTCAGCTAAATGCTGCTGTGATTAAACGCCAAATCTTGTTCCAAACCACATCAAGGATTCTCTCTGAAACAGTATGGAGCTAAAACTCTTTTTCTCTCAGGTTTACTACAAGATGAGTTCCTTTTTATTTCCTGCTTCTTGACACATGCTCTCTCCAGTACAGGTTAGCTCTGAGTGTTAGCGATGCTAATGTAAACAAAGACCATATTACTTCCAAAACACATTGCTCATTGTTTCTGATAGCAACATTTCTGATAGGCCCGTGGATTTAAGGCCCGTCCACAATTCCGATATTACGTCATATCGGACGCAAATCTGGATCAGCTCCGTTGTTCCCCCATTTTTAGAGATTTGGGTATGGAGGAAAAGAGAGAGGGTTTTATTTTCTGACGCTGCGTGAGTTCCCTGACACACCGGGGATACATCTTTATGTATAAAAGACATCACAAAGTGCATTTTGCATGATAGGAGACCTTTAAATCACACACTTCTGAGTGCAGAAGTGTGTCCCTATATGTAAAGTATGGAAACTGTACGGCACAATGGAGAACAGAAGGCAGGGCCGGACTGGGACAATAAGTCAGGCCGGGAATTATACACCCAGCCAGGCCACTACCAGTTTTTTGTGCCATTTTGCTGGATTTATTTGTCAATATCTACAGCATTGCTGCCCATAGTGATAGCCCTAGTTGAAATCTACTACCCAATAATAAACATATGGACATGGGTTACTATTTAAAAAAAATTGCAAATCTATTTAGGAACCTGTGTGAACATATTTTAAGTGGGGGTGGACCTCAAACCCTATAGGGGGGTCCGGGGGCATGCTCCCCCGGTAAGATTTTTTTTTAAATGTTGGACTTAAATGCATCAATCTGGTGCACTTTGAGGGGGAAATAAAGAGACTACACCCATATGAAACAGAACTGTATACATTTAAATAATCATAAAATCATAAGAACATGGCCATAACCTATAACAAACCATATCCAATATGAAAAAACATTGAAACTTGTTTATTTGTTTGTTTTTGGTTAATTTATAGTTGTGAGTGTGTCTGTGCTCCTGAACCACCCTCTCCTGTCTCCCTCCTCTCCCCCTGCTCCTCTTTGAGGCAGCAGCAAAGACTAGTTTTAGCTCTCAACAAGTTTTAAAAGTTTATCTTACCTTTTTTCACCTAGTTAACATTTTATTTGTATTATTCATGCATATTTTACTAATCACTCCCCCCTCAAATGGAAATATGTGTTTACATAAATGGTGACCAAACCGTTTGAGACCCACTGAGAACTTAGACTAAGTTAACTATCTAGATTCTAAACACTCAGAGAGTCCTTTACCTCACCTGAGCTGTAGTTATCTCTCAGTCTGACAGCAGAGGACTCTCCCCCCACCTTGTTGTTGAAACAGCTCCTTATATCCGTTAGCGCATCTAGCTAGCACCAGATGCTAACAACAACAATACACGTAACCGGTGCACGCGCTTTCTCTCTCTCGTAACACACATAAACTAACACACACCCTCCCGAGCTTGAATGACACACAGAGACCAATCGAGGGCATTAGTGTATGATCTGTATGAAAGTGGCCATGTTGGCAGGCCACATCATGTAGACAGCCAGTCACCCTCTGTGAGGCAGACCACATCATGTAGACAGCCAGTCACCCTCTGTGAGGCAGACCACATCATGTAGACAGCCAGTCACCCTCTGTGAGGCAGACCACATCATGTAGACAGCCAGTCACCCTCTCTGAGGCAGAGTCAGACCCACATTTGCGCAGCGTTGCGTTCACAATACAAAAAAAAAATCCTCAGGCCAGCAGGCCACTTAGCAGGCCAGGCCATCGGGAAACCTCCCGGTCCTCCCGATGGCCAGTCCGGGCCTGACAGAAGGTGTTCTCATAGTGGTCAGAAAGCTGAGTGTTAAACGCTGGACGCTCTTCTTCTGCTCTGCTGAGTGTCACAATACTTATTTATTTTGTAAAGATCCCAAAAAAATGGTTGATTTCCTAATAATTACAATGTAAACAAGCTCTGTTCACATGTATGAGGACATTGTTTACAGCGTAGAGGAGTCTGAGTGCACTGAAAAACTGAAACGATGACTTTAATTAAATGTATGATGTCAATAAATTACACATTCATATATTAGGTTAGTTGAAAGCAATTACATTTAGTTCAACATAATATTTTATAATTAACCCTAATATAATTACTTTTAACTAACCCAGTGTGCATGCTTATGTAAGAGTGAGTACGATGTAACACTGATTTGCATCTTAAGTGCTGTGTGTGTGTGTGTGTGTGTGTGTGTGTGTGTGTGTGTGTGTGTGTGTGTGTGTGTGTGACCTAGCATTACTATCCTTGTGGGGACCTTAATCTGTTTACATAGTCACGTGTGGGGACTCGCCTCCCTTATGGGGACACATTGGAGGTCCCCATAAGGGGAATCATTAATTTTAGGGTGAAGACTTGGTTAGGATTAGGGTTAGGGTTAGGTTAAGGTTAAGGGTAAGGGTTAGGGTAAGGCATGTGTTGGTTATGGTTAAGGTTAGGACAAGTCTCCAGGAAATGCATGTAAGTCAATGTAATGTCCCCTGAAGTGATGTATACATAGTATGTGTGTGTATGTGTGCATGTGTGTGCATGTGTGTTTGACCGTTTTTTTAAACATTCACCATCTTCTGTTAAGGTGCGTCTTTATTAATGACACACA
>CM053260.1:29636537-29656537 GCA_028583405.1 Pogonophryne albipinna
GTGTGTGTGTGTGTGTGTGTGTGTGTGTGTGTGTGTGTGAGGTAACAGTAGGAGTGTATTCACAGATGAGCTAACTTTGTGTTACTTTGTGCATGTTTTGCACTTTAACCTGCAAAAATGTGATTAAAAGCTAGTGTTTTTTTCTTATCATCTTTACAGTATATTTCGGGTGATTCACCATGAAAGAAAAGTTCTTCTCATATTTATTTTCGTTTCCTGAGTGCGAGTGGATTTAAAAATATGGGAAAAATGGTAAGTATGTGTAACACCAGCACCATCATTTGTCTTATTGTGTCTATGCCTCCAATGGTAGAGGGTTTTAATATACAGTACATCCCAACATCCTTGTTCTTGGCTCATTTAGATATATTTTATAATTTATTTTATTTGAAGGTCCTTACATGCCTCTGTATTGCCCGAAGAATCTGTGCTACATCGCTGTGTGCTATGAATGTAAAATACAGCTTGATTCATAAAGCTTTTATTTTGTAATCATAACTTAGTTTGAACAATAATGGAGATTATTTGTTTTGTTTTTAATAATTTATGGCAACCAGGGCCTTTTTTAAGTGACGATGATCGATCACATGAATACAAAGCTATACTGCAGTAAGCTTGAATCATATCATATATTGTGATGGTAAAGAGATTCAACCAAGAGTCAAGGAAACTCAACTTTCTTCATGTTTTTTCTTTTAAAACTCATGTCAAGCAGCACAAGGACGAGAGACAGGAGGTTTAAAGAAGAGTAAGAACCTTGAAAACAAGAAGACACAAAGAGAGAAACACACAACCTGCAGCAGGAACACGGTTTGAATTACAATCACACAAGTTCACACACAGCTGGCAGGAGCAGAGCGCACAGTAACACGTTGACAATACACTGGAACAAATGCTGCTCCAAGATCAAGTACAAGAATAATGAAAACAAGCTGTTTTCGTTTGTAATAGGTAAAAAGATCTGCCAATAGAACAAGTGGAGATTTGCTTGGTAAGAGAACTTGAAATAAGACGGGATATTTAATAAAGGAGATCTTGATTAGCTGAGAAAACTTATTTTGAACTATATCCAGGATCTGTAAATGTTATTACAAAATAAGCCTGAAATGCTCCAAAGTGTTCAGTTGTCTGATGTTAGTTGGTGATTTTCCAATAACAATTTGATTTTGTATTTTAAATCAAGTAAGATATTTGTTAAAATAAGATTAACCATCTTTTACAAAAACCACAGCAGCTTAAAGAACTCAACATAAGATGTTTTTAAGAGTCTTGAAGAAGCATTGTCTAAAAACAAGAGCCTCTATCTCACTGCATTGTTACCTCTTCAGTTATTATGTTTACATCGAGAGTAAAGACATATTCTGACTAGATATTAGACACATATACTTAGCATGATGTTGAGTTTTGACAGTGTGAGATTATCTCTAAAGTAATGCTGCAGAAACACCTTTTCATATCAGAGGAGAGACGAAATGATCCTTTTGTGCAACATGTTTAAATGCAGCGATAAGGTACTGCACCTCAAATAGACACTGTTTTCACAACAACTTTTTACCGGCACACATACATGTAAATATATTTGGTAACACTTTATATTAAGGTACCCTCAATTCACCATCAACTAGTTGTTAATTAACATATTAGAGACAAACTACCAGCTTATTTCTCATGAACAAGACTTTACTTTAAAATTGGGAATTCTGAGTTAGAAATACCACATTTTTTGTTATTTTGACACAATTAACACTTTTAGTTTCATGTCTTGTTACATAAGAATAGATCATATTTGTTAAGTGTTATTAAGGGAGAATTACTATTCTTGTGGTCCTGCTGCCTCATTAGGCCCATATTGAGCAGAGCATATTAAGACCCAAACTCATGTACAACAACTTCCTTATTTAGAGGGTTATTGAGGAAAAACTCAACTAATGGCTTATTACTTGTAGAATATGGTCATGTAGAATAAGGCATTAATACGTGTTTTATAATGACTAATAAAGAGCCAATATACTGATAATATGCATGTTAATTAACAACTAGTTGATTTGTGTACCTTAATATTAAGTGTTACCTATATTTTAAAAAGAAATCATATAATGTCCTGTCTTGTTTTTGCCTCCGTTTTTCATTATTTATGTAAGTTTGTGTAAGGTCTGTCGTGTCTTGTAACTGTTGTTTAAAATAATGAAACATTAATAAATATATTGTTTAAAAAAACAAAAAACTAGCTCCAGCATTTCCCTTAATGTCAATGTGCAAAGTTTCTAGTTGGTTTTTATATAAATGAACAATAAATTGATTAAATCACGAGGATCCTTCAGTTTAAATCTCTACATTCTACAGGATGAACTTTGAAGACAAACGTGTGCAGAGCATAATGTTAACAAAGCTGTTTATTCAAGCGTTAATAAGCATAATGAATGACCTGGTTAGGCATGAACGCTTCACATTACGGTAGAACATTAATCAGCCTCTGCTTTTCTTCAGTCGTGCCGTAGCATTAATGCATTAAAACACTTTTAACATATTGTCTGCCATTTGCTTTTCGGGTACATCTAACCTCCCAGTATTCACAGACACGACAATAGATGTATATTTAATTACCCAGCCTCTGACTGTGCATGCCATCCTCTCCACACTTATTTTATTTAAGAAAGAAAAATTGTGTAGAAACAAATCTAGCTTTAACAGAAGAAGAAAGGTCTAACGTGTGAAATACAAGCCACCGCCTCCAGCTCTGGCCAGTGGAGAGAATGTCCATGGAAGAATATCATTAGTTTTTTCATAACTCCAAGAAGAAAATCTGATCAGAACGGCAGTCCAGAATCTGGAGCAATATTATGGCTGATCACTTCCACATATTCTGGGGAACTAGTTCCTGAACAGTGTCCTTCACATGCTGAGATACAAGAGAGGGAGATACACAGTCACAAGATGGAGGAATACCAGGTCTTGTAGGAAAGAGTTTTTTCTGAAAATGTTTTTTTTTCTTCTGAAAATCTGAAAATTATGTATTTTTCTAAAAAAATCAGACTTTTTCCTCAATTTTTTTTACTTTTTCTCAAAAATGCTGTATTTGTTGTTGTTGTAATGTGTCAACGATTTAAAAATGAAGTATTCAAAACAGAAAGAAAAACTGTTTAACTACATTCAATATCACTCTAGTTGAAACACTTGGACTCCAGGTGGCACATAATGATGATTCATCAATAACATTATGAATGCATGATGTGGAGAAAAACAACACAACACTCTCTGCTCCTTAGACAACTGGACTTAAAACCACACTGTGCATTTTACAGTTATGTCCAATCTAATATTTAATATTCCATTCCTCACATACTTATGTATAATATCCTGCTTTATATTTTGTCACTGTACATTTGTAATTCAACATGTATATTTTCTACTTTTCTTTAATGCTATGTTATTGCTATTGAGATGTTTACATTTTGGAACGTTTATTTCTAGTTTTTTAATTTGTATTGTACAATGCCTTGTCTTTTTATGCTGCTCCAACACAAACATTTCCCACTTTGGGATCGATAAAGAACTTCTTATCCAGAGATGGAGAAGTACACACATCCTGTACTCAAGGAGAAGTACAGATACTCGTGTTTAAAAGTACTCTGGTGAAAGTAGAAGTACTGACTAAACTTCTTTCCTCAAGTCAAAGTAAAGAGGCTTTGAAATGTACTTCAGTAAAAAGTACCCATAACTAGCAGCTGTTTTAAAGAGTACCTGACCTCCCTTTATATTAACAGAACAATAATGTCATTGTTAGCTAATGAATGTTTCCATGCTGAACAACGGCAACATGACAACGTTTCCATTGGTCCCTCTTCTTTAGAGAAGACCAGGAAATGATGGATACACGGATCGTGTTCAAATCAATAGGCACGCAATGACTCTAAAGAATAATGATCACGCCACCAAACACACATTCAGACTAAAGGAACCAGCTGTTTGGAAAATGAGAGAAGTAGAAAGTACAGGTATTTGGGTTCAACATGTAAGAAGTAGAAAGTACAGGTATTTGTGTTCAACATGTAAGAAGTAGAAAGTACAGGTATTTGTGTTCAACATGTAAGAAGTAGAAAGTACAGGTATTTGTGTTCAACATGTGAGAAGTAGAAAGTACAGGTATTTGAGTTCAACATGTAAGAAGTAGAAAGTACAGGTATTTGTGTTCAACATGTGAGAAGTAGAAAGTACAGGTATTTGTGTTCAACATGTGAGAAGTAGAAAGTACAGGTATTTGAGTTCAACATGTGAGAAGTAGAAAGTACAGGTATTTGGGTTCAACATGTGAGAAGTAGAAAGTACAGGTATTTGGGTTCAACATGTAAGAAGTAGAAAGTACAGGTATTTGGGTTCAACATGAGAGAAGTAGAAAGTACAGGTATTTGGGTTCAACATGAGAGAAGTAGAAAGTACAGGTATTTGGGTTCAACATGTAAGAAGTAGAAAGTACAGGTATTTGAGTTCAACATGTAAGAAGTAGAAAGTACAGGTATTTGTGTTCAACATGTAAGAAGTAGAAAGTACAGGTATTTGTGTTCAACATGTGAGAAGTAGAAAGTACAGGTATTTGAGTTCAACATGTAAGAAGTAGAAAGTACAGGTATTTGTGTTCAACATGTGAGAAGTAGAAAGTACAGGTATTTGAGTTCAACATGTAAGAAGTAGAAAGTACAGGTATTTGGGTTCAACATGAGAGAAGTAGAAAGTACAGGTATTTGGGTTCAACATGTAAGAAGTAGAAAGTACAGGTATTTGGGTTCAACATGAGAGAAGTAGAAAGTACAGGTATTTGGGTTCAACATGTAAGAAGTAGAAAGTACAGGTATTTGTGTTCAACATGTAAGAAGTAGAAAGTACAGGTATTTGTGTTCAACATGTGAGAAGTAGAAAGTACAGGTATTTGAGTTCAACATGTAAGAAGTAGAAAGTACAGGTATTTGTGTTCAACATGTGAGAAGTAGAAAGTACAGGTATTTGAGTTCAACATGTAAGAAGTAGAAAGTACAGGTATTTGGGTTCAACATGTGAGAAGTAGAAAGTACAGGTATTTGGGTTCAACATGTAAGAAGTAGAAAGTACAGGTATTTGTGTTCAACATGTAAGAAGTAGAAAGTACAGGTATTTGTGTTCAACATGTAAGAAGTAGAAAGTACAGGTATTTGGGTTCAACATGTAAGAAGTAGAAAGTACAGGTATTTGAGTTCAACATGTAAGAAGTAGAAAGTACAGGTATTTGAGTTCAACATGTAAGAAGTAGAAAGTACAGGTATTTGGGTTCAATATGTGAGAAGTAGAAAGTACAGGTATTTGGGTTCAACATGTAAGAAGTAGAAAGTACAGGTATTTGGGTTCAACATGTAAGAAGTAGAAAGTACAGGTATTTGAGTTCACCATGTGAGAAGTAGAAAGTACAGGTATTTGGGTTCAACATGTAAGAAGTAGAAAGTACAGGTATTTGGGTTCAACATGTAAGAAGTAGAAAGTACAGGTATTTGGGTTCAACATGTGAGAAGTAGAAAGTACAGGTATTTGGGTTCAACATGTAAGAAGTAGAAAGTACAGGTATTTGGGTTCAACATGTGAGAAGTAGAAAGTACAGGTATTTGTGTTCAACATGTAATAAGTAGAAAGTACAGGTATTTGTGTTCAACATGTGAGAAGTAGAAAGTACAGGTATTTGGGTTCAACATGTAAGAAGTAGAAAGTACAGGTATTTGGGTTCAACATGTAAGAAGTAGAAAGTACAGGTATTTGTGTTCAACATGTGAGAAGTAGAAAGTACAGGTATTTGTGTTCAACATGTAAGAAGTAGAAAGTACAGGTATTTGGGTTCAACATGTAAGAAGTAGAAAGTACAGGTATTTGTGTTCAACATGTAAGAAGTAGAAAGTACAGGTATTTGTGTTCAACATGTGAGAAGTAGAAAGTACAGGTATTTGTGTTCAACATGTAAGAAGTAGAAAGTACAGGTATTTGGGTTCAACATGTAAGAAGTAGAAAGTACAGGTATTTGTGTTCAACATGTAAG
Source organism: Pogonophryne albipinna (assembly GCA_028583405.1). Taxonomy (NCBI): domain Eukaryota; kingdom Metazoa; phylum Chordata; class Actinopteri; order Perciformes; family Artedidraconidae; genus Pogonophryne; species Pogonophryne albipinna. Next base: position 29,642,590 of record CM053260.1, read on the forward strand.
AAGTAGAAAGTACAGGTATTTGGGTTCAACATGTAAGAAGTAGAAAGTACAGGTATTTGGGTTCAACATGTGAGAAGTAGAAAGTACAGGTATTTGTGTTCAACATGTAATAAGTAGAAAGTACAGGTATTTGTGTTCAACATGTGAGAAGTAGAAAGTACAGGTATTTGGGTTCAACATGTAAGAAGTAGAAAGTACAGGTATTTGGGTTCAACATGTAAGAAGTAGAAAGTACAGGTATTTGTGTTCAACATGTAAGAAGTAGAAAGTACAGGTATTTGTGTTCAACATGTAAGAAGTAGAAAGTACAGGTATTTGTGTTCAACATGTAAGAAGTAGAAAGTACAGGTATTTGTGTTCAACATGTAATAAGTAGAAAGTACAGGTATTTGTGTTCAACATGTGAGAAGTAGAAAGTACAGGTATTTGGGTTCAACATGTAAGAAGTAGAAAGTACAGGTATTTGTGTTCAACATGTAAGAAGTAGAAAGTACAGGTATTTGTGTTCAACATGTAATAAGTAGAAAGTACAGGTATTTGTGTTCAACATGTGAGAAGTAGAAAGTACAGGTATTTGTGTTCAACATGTAAGAAGTAGAAAGTACAGGTATTTGGGTTCAATATGTGAGAAGTAGAAAGTACAGGTATTTGGGTTCAACATGTAAGAAGTAGAAAGTACAGGTATTTGTGTTCAACATGTAAGAAGTAGAAAGTACAGGTATTTGGGTTCAACATGTAAGAAGTAGAAAGTACAGGTATTTGGGTTCAACATGTGAGAAGTAGAAAGTACAGGTATTTGTGTTCAACATGTAATAAGTAGAAAGTACAGGTATTTGTGTTCAACATGTGAGAAGTAGAAAGTACAGGTATTTGGGTTCAACATGTAAGAAGTAGAAAGTACAGGTATTTGTGTTCAACATGTGAGAAGTAGAAAGTACAGGTATTTGGGTTCAACATGTAAGAAGTAGAAAGTACAGGTATTTGTGTTCAACATGTAAGAAGTAGAAAGTACAGGTATTTGTGTTCAACATGTGAGAAGTAGAAAGTACAGGTATTTGTGTTCAACATGTAAGAAGTAGAAAGTACAGGTATTTGTGTTCAACATGTAAGAAGTAGAAAGTACAGGTATTTGGGTTCAACATGTAAGAAGTAGAAAGTACAGGTATTTGTGTTCAACATGTAAGAAGTAGAAAGTACAGGTATTTGTGTTCAACATGTAAGAAGTAGAAAGTACAGGTATTTGAGTTCAACATGTAAGAAGTAGAAAGTACAGGTATTTGGGTTCAACATGTGAGAAGTAGAAAGTACAGGTATTTGAGTTCAACATGTAAGAAGTAGAAAGTACAGGTATTTGAGTTCAACATGTAAGAAGTAGAAAGTACAGGTATTTGAGTTCAACATGTAAGAAGTAGAAAGTACAGGTATTTGGGTTCAACATGTGAGAAGTAGAAAGTACAGGTATTTGAGTTCAACATGTAAGAAGTAGAAAGTACAGGTATTTGGGTTCAACATGTGAGAAGTAGAAAGTACAGGTATTTGTGTTCAACATGTAATAAGTAGAAAGTACAGGTATTTGTGTTCAACATGTGAGAAGTAGAAAGTACAGGTATTTGGGTTCAACATGTAAGAAGTAGAAAGTACAGGTATTTGGGTTCAACATGTAAGAAGTAGAAAGTACAGGTATTTGTGTTCAACATGTAAGAAGTAGAAAGTACAGGTATTTGTGTTCAACATGTAAGAAGTAGAAAGTACAGGTATTTGGGTTCAACATGTGAGAAGTAGAAAGTACAGGTATTTGGGTTCAACATGTAAGAAGTAGAAAGTACAGGTATTTGTGTTCAACATGTGAGAAGTAGAAAGTACAGGTATTTGGGTTCAACATGTGAGAAGTAGAAAGTACAGGTATTTGTGTTCAACATGTAAGAAGTCAAAGTAAAAAGTCATCAGAAAAATAAGTAGTGGAGTAAAGTACTGATACCAGAAAGATGTACTTAAGTACAGTAACGAAGTATTTCTACTCCACTACTTCCCAGCTCTGTTCTTATCTTATAAAGGAGATGTTTTTCAGCTCACCACATAGAGTTGCTTCCACAGTAAAGCCCATTCCTGAAGAGTTGCCGTCACCTCGGTGATGATGGGATCCTCCAGAGGAACCACCGTCTCATGAGGCCTGAAGGAAACACACAAACACTTTAATAAAACACTAACATGGAGGGGATTATTGATTAAAAACAGTGTTCAGCAGCGGGAGCAACGTTAGTTTTTACATTTTCTATTGAAAGTTAGAGAAAATAAAGCAAAAAGACAACATTTACTTAAGGAAAATAACAAACTGCTGCCTGTTGTTGGGACATTTCAGAGTCAGTAGAGGACGGAGGAATTATTTGTAGTTTACTTTGTTTTAAAGTGCAATGTTCACTAACATGTCCAAATTGCACATCTTGACACTAAACCATGTTCTTGTTTATCACATTTCTTTGTGCATGCTATCTTTCAGAACATTTATAAATGATACTAAGTTATACTAAGTTATACGTCCCGAAGAGAAGGAGTCTTGTTTCATAAGATTATTTCATAGATTTGAATAAATGGGGGGGGAGTGATGGGTTTGTCTAAGGAAGGCAGAGAGAGAGAAAGATGGAGCATTGATAAGACTTGAGAGATAAAATAGAAACACATTACTTTAATTTTATCTCTGAGATTAGACACACATTTCTATTAGAGCACATTTTTTAATGTTCTGCCTCTTCGCGCCCTCTCCTCCAAATCAATTCAAGTCCATTTGCTCCGTTTTAAAGAGTCCCTATTCTGGTTTTGGGGGGTTTCCTTCCCTGTAGTGTGCTATATTGGTTTTAGTGCATGTCAATGTTCTGCAGAGGCTAACATCCCCGTGTTCCCTCCAGAGGGAGTTTCTTTCCTTCATGTGCAAAGCTTTGTCTGATGAAAAACGTTTCCAAATGTAAATCAATGCAAATAAATCTAGTTGAATCTAATCTAACTTGAATGAGTCATTGTTAATGATATCACAACAAATTCAAACACATTTTTTGTATGTCCACTCCGATTTGAGGGGACGAACAATGTGAAAGGTTCTAGTTGGGAACTCATTTTTCTGACTATCCCGACAGCACATGAATGCAACACTCAAGCAATGTTAACAAAAGTGGATCCGACATTTTTTTTAATTGGATAACCTCTTCTTTGCCCTTCCCCCAAATATCATGACAAACAGACCAGTAGGTTTTTCAGTAATCGTGCAGAGAATATAAAAAAACTAGGGCTGTCAAATGATTAAAATTTTTAATCAGATTAATCACAGTTTAAAAATTAATTAATCATGATTAATCACCATTCGAACTATGTCCAAAATATGCCATTTATTTATGTATATTGTTGTGGGAATGGAAAGATAAATGAAAGAAGGCGGATATATCCATTTAACATACAGTATCTATGTTTATTATAACGGGGGAGTACTTCAGGAAAGTCGACTGAGGGGGGCGGCGGCGGCTAGTGGAGTTTCGTGACCACAGAGTGCGAACGTTGTGATCAGCTGTTTTAGAGCAGTTCTCCAGTGAAGGGGGGAAGAGTCTCCCTCCGCAGCCGGTTGGCGTAGTTTTGGCACAATTCCGTTGTACAGACGGACGTTAACAGCAGCCCTGTCTGTGCACACGGAGACCGGCTCTGTCGTCCGGTGATCTAACCGCCTTCTGGAAAAACTTCACAAGTACGTCGGTACGCAAATGCGCTTTGTGACACAAGTTTCAGATTACGCACATAACCTGCGTACCAGTTATGTGCACCCCTGTACTACAGCAAAAGTATTCTCCGTCGGGACTTCCTGCAACAACACCGACATTATCAAAGATGTTCTATTGAGAAGACGATCACTACGTGACACAAGTTTTCAAAACCGTTTCTGGTCTTCGGTATTTCCAGACAAGTGGCTTCTGAGATCAATCTGACTAACTGCTGTCTGTGCAATTTACTCCGCGCGAGTTGGCGGACTTTATTTTGCTTACTTTAACATCATTTTTCATGGTGGGGCTAAGCCATTTCTTGGTATGGGTGTAGCCTACCCCAGCCATACCCTGGCGCTGCCACTGGTGGGATGTATGGGGCGGGCCATTCTGCACATGCGTTAAATGCGTTAAATATTTTAACGCAATTAATTCAAAAAATTAATTACCGCCGTTAACGCGATAATTTTGACAGCACTAAAAAAAACGTAACTTCCTTGGAGGATTTAATAAATCAGATGTTTTTAAATTAGAAACATACATTTAAGACACATGGAATCAAATGTATTGGGATACTGTGAATATGAACTTTCAACATGTAAATATTGCATATATGATTTCATATCAATGCACCATGTAAGTTATCACTGTTATTGACATGTTTGCATCCTTAGTAGATTACAGAACAAACAGTTGACCTTGTTTGAGGCTCCTTTGTTTTGCGTTACACACAGTTAGGCTTCAACAATGGTGAGTTCAAGTGATTTGTGTTTTCGGGGCATGTCAGAGTTACAGTCCAATGCACCATAGAAGAAGAACATTCTGCCCAAAAACCTCAGCGCTGCGTGTAATCAATGAGCACCAATGTTCACATGTGTCATGTTAAGACTGGGAGTAACCGGGGACATTTGGTTGCACTAATTATCTCTAAAAACAGGGAACAGATTGTGACTTTAACGGCAACGAAACAAAAGGAAAACTGTGTTTAATCAACCGGAAGATCTGAAACTGAAACAGGGAAACATTCAGGGTGGAAAGACATTTGACTGTGTATGTTCTTCTACTTTACCTCCATGTAATGCTGCTTTATACGTCTAGTTCACGACATTTCAAAAGGAAGACGTGTATTTTCACTCCACTACATTTATTTGACTGCTTTAGTCACTTTTCCAATTAGGGTTTAGCATTAAAAACACGATTTAACATGATGCACCTCTAAAGACTGAACCACTGGAATTACTGTTTGAGCTACAAAACAATTAAGAAAGAGAGTCTTAAAGTGTTTATGAACTTTGTTCGTCTACTACTTTAGGTCATTTGTGTATGCTGTTGTTTACATAGGCTATAGTGACATTAATGCTAATTAACACCATTTATACTAATTGTGCAAATGTCCCAACATATGCAGGTTAGCATTCGGCAGTTTCGTGCTGGAGACCCTGCTGTACATTTACATTTATTTTTTCCATACATCTGACTTTCTGTCTTCGAATACTGAATTTAAAATCGGAGTTCTGATTTGAATCCAGAAAATTCTGACTTGAATCCCAGAATTCTGACATTATTTCGGAATTCTGACTTTAATATTAGAATTCAAATGAAAAAAAATAATTTCGGTCGGATCTACAACATGTTTTGGCCCTAATCCTCTTCCGTACAAACCTCTACACACTCCTACACACTCCTACACACTCCTACACACTCCTACACCCTCCTACACCCTCCTACACCCTCCTACACACTCCTACACCCTCCTACACCCTCCTACACACTCCTACACACTCCTACACACTCCTACACCCTCCTACACACTCCTACACCCTCCTACACACTCCTACACCCTCCTACACCCTCCTACACACTCCTACACACTCCTACACCCTCCTACACACTCCTACACACTCCTACACCCTCCTACACACTCCTACACACTCCTACACCCTCCTACACACTCCTACACCCTCCTACACCCTCCTACACACTCCTACACCCTCCTACACACTCCTACACACTCCTACACACTCCTACACCCTCCTACACCCTCCTACACACTCCTACACACTCCTACACCATCCTACACACTCCTACACACTCCTACAACACTGTTCTCTCCACTAAAGCAGTCACTTCCCCGTGTTCCTGCAGCACGGATAAAACAAACCTCAGAGCATTTATTTCACGGTTTGCGTGTTGAACCTGCAGAGAAAGACCTCACACACACACACACACACCTCACACACACACACACCTCACACACACACACACACACACACACACACACACACACTCCTCACACACACACACACACACACTCCTCACACACACACACACACACCATCGTCTCACACACACACACACACACACACTATCCTCTCACATCACACACACACATGCACGCACACACACTCCTCACACACACACACACACACACACACACACACACACACACACACACACACACACACACACACACACACACACACACACACACACACACACACACACACACACCACACACACACACACACACACACACACACACACACACACACACACACACACACACACACACACAGTGGTCAGTAGTTCCTCTGCCCTGGAGCTCCTCTCCAAACAGTAAAGGATCCACTAAGTCCAATTAATTTACTCTGCGTGCCTTTAATTAAAAAATTCTTATGCAAATCGAGACACGCTCCGTAACTCTGATTCATCTGAAGAAAGCAGTCATTATGTAAATGTATTAAAATATGTACTCTGGAACTTGGAGGGGAGTCAGAGAGGAAGAAGCTCATACCTTATTTAGAGCGAGCGGCTCTCAAAACAACTTCACAGAAAGCAGGATCTCATCACATTAGCCCTTCAATGAATCCAAACCCAAGACGAGGAGAAAGCCGTGGCATCAACCCGGATAAAGAAGGGTGGATTATATCTAATTGATATACCTCTACCATGATGTGACGTCCAAATAAAACATGACCAAGTGTCTCAAAGGACAGGAATATATCTCTCTATCAGGCATTTGTGAGTCCAGTTTGTATTTCTCAATTCTGTGTTTGTGGTCCGGCTTTCACACACACACTGTTTTGAGACACACTTTCCAAAGGTGGTAAGGCAAGGCAAGTTTCTTTCTATAGAACCTTTCAACAGCAGGTAATTCAAAGTGCTTTACAAAAATAAAAGACATTAAAAGCAGTAAGAAATAGTGCTGCAGAACCGCGTTATAAAATGACATTTAGAAACAATAACTGAAAAGAAAAGAGAATAAAATAAACGCCACCTTTTTACTTCCCTTTCTTTTTTAGATTCCCTGAACCTAGGATTTTAAACCAATTTATTTTTAGACTCCCAGAATCGAGGGCTTTCAACCTGCAACGACCTACAACAAAAATCTACTCGCGTCACTCGGCTATGTTCATGTGATGAAGTAGTTACACATTTACACACAGATTTTTTGTCTGTTCATACGAATACGATTGAGTCAAATCTACTCTAGGGGTTAGACATTAGGTACACCTTTAAAGGTCATCTATAAATCCTCTTCTTCATGTCTCTTCTACATCAACATGTGTCCCCTCTTCTTCATGTCTCTTCTTCATCAACATGTGTCCCCTCTTCCTCATGTCTCTTCTACATCAACATGTGTCCCCTCTTCTTCATGTCTCTTCTACATCAACATGTGTCCCCTCTTCTTCATGTCTCTTCTACATCAACATGTGTCCCCTCTTCTTCATGTCTCTTCTACATCAACATGTGTCCCCTCTTCTTCATGTCTCTACATCAACATGTGTCCCCTCTTCTTCATGTCTCTACATCAACATGTGTCCCCTCTTCTTCATGTCTCTTCTACATCAACATGTGTCCCCTCTTCTTCATGTCTCTTCTACATCAACATGTGTCCCCTCTTCTTCATGTCTCTACATCAACATGTGTCCCCTCTTCTTCATGTCTCTACATCAACATGTGTCCCCTCTTCTTCATGTCTCTTCTACATCAACATGTGTCCCCTCTTCTCCGTGTCTCTTCTACATCAACATGTGTCCCCTCTTCTTCATGTCTCTTCTACATCAACATGTGTCCCCTCTTCTTCATGTCTCTTCTACATCAACATGTGTCCCCTCTTCTTCATGTCTCTACATCAACATGTGTCCCCTCTTCTTCATGTCTCTACATCAACATGTGTCCCCTCTTCTTCATGTCTCTTCTACATCAACATGTGTCCCCTCTTCTTCATGTCTCTTCTACATCAACATGTGTCCCCTCTTCTTCATGTCTCTACATCAACATGTGTCCCCTCTTCTTCATGTCTCTACATCAACATGTGTCCCCTCTTCTTCATGTCTCTTCTACATCAACATGTGTCCCCTCTTCTCCGTGTCTCTTCTACATCAACATGTGTCCCCTCTTCTTCATGTCTCTTCTACATCAACATGTGTCCCCTCTTCTTCATGTCTCTTCTACATCAACATGTGTCCCCTCTTCTTCATGTCTCTTCTACATCAACATGTGTCCCCTCTTCTTCATGTCTCTACATCAACATGTGTCCCCTCTTCTTCATGTCTCTTCTACATCAACATGTGTCCCCTCTTCTTCATGTCTCTTCTACATCAACATGTGTCCCCTCTTCTTCATGTCTCTTCTACATCAACATGTGTCCCCTCTTCTTAATGTCTCTTCTACATCAACATGTGTCCCCTCTTCTTCATGTCTCTTCTACATCAACATGTGTCCCCTCCTCTTCATGTCTCTTCTACATCAACATGTGTCTCCTCTTCTTCATGTCTCTTCTACATCAACATGTGTCTCCTCTTCTTCATGTCTCTTCTACATCAACATGTGTCCCCTCTTCTTCATGTCTCTTCTACATCAACATGTGTCCCCTCTTCTTCATGTCTCTTCTACATCAACATGTGTCCCCTCTTCTTAATGTCTCTTCTACATCAACATGTGTCCCCTCTTCTTCATGTCTCTTCTACATCAACATGTGTCCCCTCTTCTTCATGTCTCTTCTACATCAACATGTGTCCCCTCTTCTTCATGTCTCTTCTACATCAACATGTGTCCCCTCTTCTTCATGTCTCTTCTACTTCAACATGTGTCCCCTCTTCTTCATGTCTCTTCTACATCAACATGTGTCCCCTCTTCTTCATGTCTCTTCTACATCAACATGTGTCCCCTCTTCTTCATGTCTCTTCTACATCAACATGTGTCCCCTCTTCTTCATGTCTCTTCTACATCAACATGTGTCCCCTCTTCTTCATGTCTCTTCTACATCAACATGTGTCCCCTCTTCTTAATGTCTCTTCTACATCAACATGTGTCCCCTCTTCTCCATGTCTCTTCTACATCAACATGTGTCCCCTCTTCTTCATGTCTCTTCTACATCAACATGTGTCCCCTCTTCTCCATGTCTCTTCTACATCAACATGTGTCCCCTCTTCTCCATGTCTCTTCTACATCAACATGTGTCCCCTCTTCTTCATGTCTCTTCTTACATCAACATGTGTCCCCTCTTCTTCATGTCTCTTCTACATCAACATGTGTCCCCTCTTCTTCATGTCTCTTCTACATCAACATGTGTCCCCTCTTCTTCATGTCTCTTCTACTTCAACATGTGTCCCCTCTTCTACATCAACATGTGTCCCCTCTTCTTCATGTCTCTTCTACATCAACATGTGTCCCCTCTTCTTCATGTCTCTTCTACATCAACATGTGTCCCCTCTTCTTCATGTCTCTTCTACATCAACATGTGTCCCCTCTTCTTCATGTCTCTTCTACATCAACATGTGTCCCCTCTTCTTCATGTCTCTTCTACATCAACATGTGTCCCCTCTTCTTCATGTCTCTTCTACATCAACATGTGTCCCCTCTTCTTCATGTCTCTTCTACATCAACATGTGTCCCCTCTTCTTCATGTCTCTTCTACATCAACATGTGTCCCCTCTTCTTCATGTCTCTTCTACATCAACATGTGTCCCCTCTTCTTAATGTCTCTTCTACATCAACATGTGTCCCCTCTTCTTCATGTCTCTTCTACATCAACATGTGTCCCCTCTTCTTCATGTCTCTTCTACATCAACATGTGTCCCCTCTTCTTCATGTCTCTTCTACATCAACATGTGTCCCCTCTGTGGAAAGAGACTCTGAACGTTTCAGGAACAAAGATTCTCTCTCTTTTTGATCCATTTCTATAAAAACCTGTCTGAAAATGAGCTGATCAGATTTTGGCCACTTGATGATGTCATAACGATGTTTTGTCTTGTGTAACCATTAGCCAATCACCAACCAAGGTAACCCCCCCCCCCCCCCCCATTATCACCTGAATCTCCTCCTAGAGCACCATTGAGTTCTTTGTAACCAAATGTCTCTCAGAGGGGCGTGGGGAGGGGCTCCTTATTTTCATCTAAAGTAACAGACAGAGAATCAGCATTTTGGAAACAGGGCTGAAACAGAGGGGATTATGGGTAATGCTGCAATGATCTGTTTGGTCTTTCAGCCAATCAGAGACAGGCTCTGGATATATCTGAGACCTGTGATATACTGATGAAGAACAGTATAATAGGGGACCTTTAATATGCATTGCTTTGAGTAGTCAAAAAGCAAAAAGAGTATGTTCATTTAAACTATATGTGAATAATTTGACTACAAAGTTGTGTTGACAGAGAAACTCAAACCGTGCCATGTTAATTTGGAGGTCTGTAAACTTACCCTCTGTTGGTGACGATGGCCTTCTTCAGTTGGATGTAGCTCGCTGGGAAAACTCCCTGCAGAGACAGAGACAGAAACATAGCGTTAAATAAAAGGATCAAACCACAAAGAGGTGTTGGCACCTCACTTTTAGAGACAAGACAATGTCTAAATCTGTCTTGTGACAGATACATACAATGTATTTCAATTCTTCCTTGCACTAATTTGTATTTGTTTTGATATCGTAGGTTATTGGAGGAGCCAGGGACTTCAGCACAACAGGGATGCCCGTCCTTTAATTCATAAATAAACTTTGAAAACAATACAAACTGTGCAATTACTATAAAATAAAAAGATAAAGTGAAACATTTTTTTTATATAAAGTTGAGGTAAAATGTCTGCATTAGAAGATTAAATAACATTTGATAAAAATATGTATGACCATTGAAAATGTGCAATGAAAAGATACCATACAATATTCATATAAACCTAACAAGTTAAAGAAAAACGTGAAGTAAGAAAATAATTTTTTTTTTTTTTTAATGAATATAACCAGTAGTAAAGTAAACATTATATTAAATAAAAGATACAACTAAATATACTTTTTTCTTTTGTATTTTTTGTCTGTGGAGTCAGATGATCAGTAAACCATTAGAAACACCTTCTGTGCTCATAACTGTCACATAAATCCATCCCAGAGTTGTCGAGTTATTTCAGCGTGAAGATACCTATCGACTCTCACATCCCCAGAGCCAGGAAGCAGGGAAAGATTATTTAATGAATACTAGATTTAATGTAAAGTACCCTCCACTACTCCCCACCTGAAACACAGACACACAGAACAAGCTGAATACACGTAGAATAACTCTCAGAGGGGCAGCGATCAATAATTCATGTGTGTGAATAGAGGAAGCTGTTGGCATGCACAGCGCTTCATTTGATTTAACATACGAATTAATATTAACAGGTAAAGCAGACACACATCTTGTTTTAAAAACATCTATTGAGCATTTAGCAGTTTGGGTTAGATCGGTTTTAAGGTTTTTGGCAAAAAATGTACTTCACTTGGTTATTAAAATCACCTGTGAACCTGTTCATAACTTGTGTGTTTTCTTTGTGATGCAACGCAACCACAACGCAAGTCAAAACAATGCAAGATAAACCAAAAAAAAGGTAAAGTTTGCAACCACAATCTAACACAAACACAACACTACTTAGCACATCGCAACCATGACTTAAAGCAATGCCACGCAACCACAACACACATAATAAGCGACACCTCTTAACACAACGGGACCACACCACAACTTGAAGCCTGCAAACGCAACACAACCACAATGCAACACAACCATAACTTAAAACAATGCCACACATACAAAAACGACACCTCATCTTCACACAACAAGACCATTTAAAGCCCCGTCCACAATGCAACCCAAGTTAATGCAACGTGACCACAACATGACTTAAATCTTGCAAGATAAAGCAACACAACTTCATGTTTGCAACCACAACGCAACATAAATACAACACAACATAAATACAACGCAACCACAACATAACTTAACGCAACGTAACGACAACACATCTTAAAGCAAACCCAACTTAACGCAACCCATCCGAACACAAATTAGAGAAACGTAACGCAACCACAACGCAACCACAATACAACTTAACGCAACGTAACGACAACACATCTTAAAGCAAACCCAACTTAACGCAACCCATCCGAACACAAATTAGAGAAACGTAACGCAACCACAACGCAACCACAATACAACTTAACGCAACGTAACGACAACACATCTTAAAGCAAACCCAACTTAACGCAACCCATCCGAACACAAATTAGAGAAACGTAACGCAACCACAACGCAACCACAATACAACTTAACGCAACGTAACGACAACACATCTTAAAGCAAACCCAACTTAACGCAACCCATCCGAACACAAATTAGAGAAACGTAACGCAACCACAACGCAACCACAATACAACTTAACGCAACGTAACGACAACACATCTTAAAGCAAACCCAACTTAACGCAACCCATCCGAACACAAATTAGAGAAACGTAACGCAACCACAACGCAACCACAATACAACTTAACGCAACGTAACGACAACACATCTTAAAGCAAACCCAACTTAACGCAACCCATCCGAACACAAATTAGAGAAACGTAACGCAACCACAACGCAACCACAATACAACTTAACGCAACGTAACGACAACACATCTTAAAGCAAACCCAACTTAACGCAACCCATCCGAACACAAATTAGAGAAACGTAACGCAACCACAACGCAACCACAATACAACTTAACGCAACGTAACGACAACACATCTTAAAGCAAACCCAACTTAACGCAACCCATCCGAACACAAATTAGAGAAACGTAACGCAACCACAACGCAACCACAATACAACTTAACGCAACGTAACGACAACACATCTTAAAGCAAACCCAACTTAACGCAACCCATCCGAACACAAATTAGAGAAACGTAACGCAACCACAACGCAACCACAATACAACTTAACGCAACGTAACGACAACACATCTTACAGCAAACCCAACTTAACGCAACCCATCCGAACACAAATTAGAGAAACGTAACGCAACCACAACGCAACCACAATACAACTTAACGCAACGTAACGACAACACATCTTACAGCAAACCCAACTTAACGACAACACATCTTAAATCAAACCAAGGTAACGCAACACAAGCCCAACACAAATTAGAGAAACGTAACGCAACCACAACGCAACTTAAAGTGATGCAACTTGCCTCAAACACGAGCACACGTTTGGTTTTTCAAGAGCATCATATACCAATGTTATTTTTACTTTTTCAAATAAATGGCACCACTATTTACAGCACTGCGAGCCTTCTCATTGGCAATATTTACTTACAGTAGTAACATAATGTTAATTCAAAAAAAGACTACGGTCCACCGAGCACAGTTTCGCTAAATCTGTGAGAAAAACTGTGATATATAACAATATGAACTAAATATATTGTGACAGAAGAAGGTTACTTGAGGCGTTTACTAGATTAAGATGATCCACTTCTAACTAATACCAATCCCCCAGGATACAGACTATGACTTTATGTATATCTCCCCTCTTTATTTTAAACAAACTGTTGATTAAAAGTAAAACTCTGGATTTATCCGGTTGCTTAAGTTAATTAAACACAGTATGTGGAAACTGTCTTGAAGTGAGTGGTACCAATTAGCTAAAGTGTTGCCTGAGATTTAGTTCAGTACAAAAGTATTGATCATAAGTATAAAAACACTCCCATTTGTGTTAAATCAGACTTTAGTTCCACCTGGAGTAAATCCACCAGCTACCCTGCAGTCTACAAAGTCATTCAGACTAGCTGCACCTTCACCAGCTTTGAGAACACTTTCATGATCAATCATTATAAAACATATCAGATATATTATTCTGAAATGGACCAATCTGCACAACGACTACTTTTACTGTCTTTCACTATATTTTGATGAG
>CM053260.1:29661537-29744037 GCA_028583405.1 Pogonophryne albipinna
TCTAGATGTATCCGACAGCTTTATTTACTTCCCATTAGCAAATAAACAATTATATTTGTTGTATAATCATATTTGTACTGAGAGAGTACGAGCTTGAATAACCTACGTTCTTTGAGGGGTCGAAAAGACCTGATAAAGAGATGTATAAGTCAATTCACCATTAATGCATCAATAACAAGAACCAACAAGTGCTTTTATTTTTGTCCCGGAAGTATATATTGCTGCCAGTACTTCTTCCACCACCGGTCAAAATGGATGTATAAATATTCCGTTTTTTTTACTTAAGGCAGTTTTCGCTTGGAAGATATTTTTAGCAGACTGTTTGAATTTAGTCAGAACAAACAAAAACAGCACTTTTCTACCAGTACTGTTTTGTTTTGAGTCTTTGAGTTTGGACTCAGATGTCTCTCTGAATACACAGACACGGTTTCACTCGTCGAACATTATCCTCCATGTCGATATGAGCTGAGAAATGTAAAGTGCCAGGATGTTATCTGTTGTCTCTGTGAAACATATTTATCATCTCAGGTTAACTCCGATGGAAAACTACACATTCAGAGGTTTTCTCTCTGATGCTCACTCGGATAGATCTGTAACACTTCCACGGTGTGTGTGTGTGTGTGTGTGTGTGTGTGTGTGTGTGTGTGTGTGTGTGTGTGTGTGTGTGCGTGTGTGTGTGTGTGTGTGTGTGTGTGTGTGTGTGTGTGTGTGTGTGTGTGTGTGTATGTGTGTGTGTGAGAGGTGACTTCTGAACTCCTCTGCCAAAGTGAACACACACCTGTCTGCCAACTGCTCTGAGCCAAGTGTACACACACACACACACACACACACACACACACACACACACACACACACACACACACACACACACACACACACACACACACACACACACACACACACACACACACACACACACACACACACACACACACACACACACACACACACACACACACACACACACACACACACACACACACACACACACACACACACACACACACACACACACACACACACACACACACAGCCTTTCATCTTCACTTCAATAGAAGTCATTTTTATATGTTCAGGTCAGGGTGGAATATCATTATTTCTCTGACTTGTCAGCTGCACTTCACAGCTAAGAGTCGAGCTAATGACAAATGTCAGTGAAGCTAATAACACATTAAACAGGTAATACCACCTCCAAGTGGACATTTTATGCCAAAGTTGAAGAAACTCCTGTATGTCGTCCCTAAGTACGGTGTCTGACAGGCAAACGCACTACAACGACCCAAAACTTAGCTTAGCTTCAATAACGATGCAGATATTAGCACAAAAATATCAGATTAATCGCTATATGTATTTTGTTTCAGTCTTCCACTACAGCACAGAAGACCCAGCAGGGATCCACAGCAGCCGGGGGAAACACTGCTGTCTAGAAATATAAGAGCTAGAAAATAAAGCCTCTTACAGAACAATGAGAGAGAGCAGGACACAACACAAAAGAGCTACTTTATTTAAAGACTACAAACCGTAAAGCCTGTTAGCCTCTCATGCATATACAGTGTTTTATAGAGATGCTGTTAGTGTGAGTCATATTCAGCTCAGGGTCAGGAAGACTGCCGATAAAATCTCTTAAGAGACGTTGATTAATCACACGGCACTTCAGAGATAATACTTACGAATCCACCTGCACTCTGATGAGATAACCTCTGGGGTTTCTTCCCAAAAACACAGAATATTAAGTGGAAACTCTCAAGGACTCTCTGTGGCCCTGTGAGCTTTAGGAGAACTAAGATCCTTTACTTCAGTAAAAACTGTAAAAACCTTAACAGGAAGAAGGTTTGGAGAAAGAGTTTGAGTTTCTCTTACCTTGACATTTGGCTTCCTCGTTGAGAATCCTCTGTACCATCCTGAAAGAAAAATGTAAATAAACATAAGTGACTGAGACTGAAAACACACAGATTCAATGACTAGCTCTGAGTCAGAGGTTTGACTTGTTAACATCAAGAAATAAAGTAAAAACTCCATCGTAAAGGATCATCATGGTGAAGAGAAAATGCGCCCCCCCTAAAAACTGAAATATTTTATAAAGAAATGTTTTTGGTTTTGTTTTCATTGCCCTTAAGAGGATGAAGTATAACATATTCATACGACCAGGACATTAAGTCAGTAAAAGTTGAAGTTGTGTGTGTAGATGTGTGTGTGGGAGTAGCCTGAGGTGTGTGTACACTGTTTTAAATCTGCATGATGAAGTCAGAAAGTAGAATCAGATATTCAGTCCACCACTCTTAGCCTCGGAGAAAACTGATGTACGTATACCAGCAAATGCTCCTAAATATTCCTATTCCTATACATGTATGTATATATATATATATATATATATATATATAAAGACTATGTATATGTATTGGGGAGGTAGATAACTATGATGGGTCTTGTAAAAATGCATAACTGTCGTTGAAAGTCCGGATTAAACATCTTTCATAATCTACTTTATTCACTGAGAAAAGTAATTCGAAAAAAATATAGATCCTGATTTTTTTGACGATTCCACCGCAGCATAGGCCTCAGTTCACACTAACTTTAACCTTGTGTGACCTACAATATATCGTATATATATATTGTGTGTGTGTGTGTGTGATGAATTCCCTCCCCCTGTAATTCTGAGAGAGCACTGCAGTTATTTCCACATGGACGGACATTCATCAGATGCCTCTGCGGAGTACAGAGCTGTCATGAAAATTGACTGAAGTGAGAGTAAACCCCTGACAGCTGAAGATGTATCCCAGGACAGAACATGAAGAGGGAGCGGCACGACTTCCCCTCACAATGTGGGGACATCACTCAGCTCCATCCAAGTGGAAATGAAAATGATTTGGTCTCAGACTCTTGGAAAATATGAGACTTGGGTCACAGCTGATGAAAAGGGGGCTATAAAGGAACTACAGCACGGTCACATGACTTCACGTCACCACCGCTAAGCTAAAGGTGGCTAATGTTGGGCTATAAAGGAACTACAGCACGGTCACATGACTTCACGTCACCACCGCTAAGCTAAAGGTGGCTAATGTTGGGCTATAAAGGAACTACAGCACGGTCACATGACTTCACGTCACCACCGCTAAGCTAAAGGTGGCTAATGTTGGGCTATAAAGGAACTACAGCACGGTCACATGACTTCACGTCACCACCGCTAAGCTAAAGGCGACTAATGTTGGGCTATAAAGGAACTACAGCACGGTCACATGACTTCACGTCACCACTGCTAAGCTAAAGGTGGCTAATGTTGGGCTATAAAGGAACTACAGCACGGTCACATGACTTCACGTCACCACCGCTAAGCTAAAGGCGACTAATGTTGGGCTATAAAGGAACTACAGCACGGTCACATGACTTCACGTCACCACCGCTAAGCTAAAGGTGGCTAATGTTGGGCTATAAAGGAACTACAGCACGGTCACATAACTTCACGTCACCACCGCTAAGCTAAAGGTGGCTAACGTTGGGCTATAAAGGAACTACTGCACGGTCACATGACTTCACGTCACCACCGCTAAGCTAAAGGCGACTAAGGTTGGGCTATAAAGGAACTACAGCACGGTCACATGACTTCACGTCACCACCACTAAGCTAAAGGAGGCTAATGTTGGGCTATAAAGGAACTACAGCACGGTCACATGACTTCACGTCACCACCGCTAAGCTAAAGGTGGCTAATGTTGGGCTATAAAGGAACTACAGCACGGTCACATGACTTCAAGTCACCACCGCTAAGCTAAGGGCGGCTGACGTATTTTATGTCGTTGAATAAAAATCTCTTCAGCTTGTGTTAACCACAGACCTTATTTCAAGCTAACAACGAAAACACATTCAGAAAACCATTGACTTCCAGACCAGGGAACAGGAAGTGCAAAATTGCTGACTAATTTCAGGGTTTTAGGACTCATTCCTGCACCTAAAACACCCTGAGCTCCTTAGAAACATGGTTTTAATAGTTCTGTTTGAGGAAAAAGATTGTAAATTAATCATGAAGCAGTAATTATCAAACATGAGCTCTTCCTGATTAAACATTAAAAACATTTTCTCAGTGAAACTAAAACTGACACTGCATCATCCAAAACGCTTCACATTAACTTTCATCTTATCTTCTTTCAAAATCGTGAGATAAATTTCTCATCAGTCCCCCATAATCTGATATGAATATGGAGATGAAAGGTTAATTGGCTAGCTAATTAATAACCAATCAAGATGCATTCATCACCCTCGTTAAGACGCGCTGTTTACTCCCCAGCCTCTCATCTATATGGAAATCAGACTGACGGTGTCTGGGCCCATTGGTTAGGGTTGAGATGAGGATGGGAGTGTGTGTGTGTGTGTGTGTGTGTGTGTGTGTGTGTGTGTGTGTGTGTGTGTGTGTGTGTGTGTGTGTGTGTGTGTGTGTGTGTGTGTGTGTGTGTGCGCGTGTGTGTGTGTGTGTGTGTGTGTGTGTGTGTGTGTGTGTGTGTGTGTGTGTGTGTGTGTGTGTGTGTGTGTGTGTGTGTGTGTGTGTGTGTGTGTGTGTGTGTTTCTGTAGCTGAGTGAGTTGACTGGATCTGTAAGAATTACCAAAATCCCCCCAACATTTTTTTATTTTAACTCTTTATTAGTTGTGTGTGTTTGTGATAAAAAGGTGTGTGTGTATTATTTACAATATGTTATTCAAGTAAAACAAATCCTTATAAATAAAATAATAAGAGGCATATTTTTTAAGTCTTGATTTATTTTAATTAGTTTAAATCAATTTGTACGTGTGAGTGTGAATATGATTATTCCATATTGTATATAAGAGGTGTGTGTGTGTTACATTAATTGCACACACACCCAGGTGCAGGTTTAATGTCTCTGTTGTCATGCAGCTTGTCTCAGTAGAGCAGTAATCAATTCTCCTCCCGTATCCAAACAGCTCACTAAATGCTTATTAGAATAATCATTATGCACCAAATCCACAATAATAAGATGTGTGAAACCGCCTCATCAGATTTAATTTGAAAGCATACTTTATATGCAGGATTCAAATCAGTCAAATATGAGTCTTAAATGACGCTTCATATCCCTGCAGAGCTGGTTTATGAAGATGCAGGTAAACAACCAAGAGGCTGTTTCTTATTGTAATTACAAAGATGACAGTGAACACAGGTGTGAGCTGCAGCATAGTTAATGCAAAGGTGTTGATTAATAAATGTCAAAACAATGTATTCAAACATTAAGAAAATGCAGGCTATGCTAACAAGTGTCTGAAGGAGATGAATAGACACCCTCACGCCCAACATTAGCCGCCAGTAGCTTAGCGGCGGTGACGTGAAGTCATGTGACTGTGCTGTAGTTCCTTTATAGCCCAACGTTAGCCACCTTTAGCTTAGCGGTGGTGACGTAAAGTTATGTGACCGTGCTGTAGTTCCTTTATAGCCCAACATTAGTCGCCTTTAGCTTAGCGGTGGTGACGTAAAGTTATGTGACCGTGCTGTAGTTCCTTTATAGCCCAACATTAGTCGCCTTTAGCTTAGCGGTGGTGACGTGAAGTCATGTGACCGTGCTGTAGTTCCTTTATAGCCCAACATTAGCTTTTTACTTCAGTAATCATAAAGTGATATTAATATGTGGAGATTAATCTACTGAACTAAACCTGTAAGTACCATAAACAGGGAGATGCTTCAAAACACTTCACAAATCTTGGCTCAACCCTGAGATAACTTCATGGCATCCAATCAGGAGCTAACCTCCTTGTTATGCCTCACATCCACTCCACTGAGGGACGGGGTTATAGCTTGAGCGTCTCATTGCACTGCCTTCCATGCAGTGATTATCTAGAAGAGCCAGGGTTACATTTTGTCCACAGTCCCTGCAGCAAATTTAAGGATTCCTCATCTTGCACCATTATCTGAACATGCACATTTAGAGGAAATGCAATCAAACAATGGTGGGCTATAAGAGCAGAATATATGTGAGTTTGTATGCGTTTACAAAATGTCTGCAGGTGTCATCATTTCAGATTGAGCTGCTGCAGAAACACTGCAGAGCTGCAGAGAGGCGATTATCTTTCTTAAATTGGTCTCCTTGCCCTCCTCTGCTTCTGTAATGCAGAGTGATCCTCCGCTGACACACACTCCACGGCTGTAATGGCAGAAGTGATCGGGAGCATTAAAGCCCCCGAGTTCCATTCCTGTAATATAGATTATGACACTCGAGAAAGCATTAAACCTCGATTAGCGGCAATTTAATGTCTGAGATGTTAACTCTTAGTGCTGTCAGAGTCTCAGCTGAGAGACTCCCATTATTTCAGAGAGGCTGTGACGAGTGTTTCGTAGCAAGCTGGGGACAAACAAGCTTTAGATAACAGATCAATATTTGTCCAGAAGACAAATACAACCACAATAAGTTGTTTATTGTCCATCTACATGTAAATATCCTGTGTCTGATTGGCTGTATGGTCCATGTGTGTAGATCTGTAAACAGTATTGTTTATATTCTCATTTATATGCTAATACAGTATCAGGAAATGTCTGACTGTGAGAGGAGAAGCTTTAAGGCGCTTATTTGAAAGATCTGACACGTTTAATTTCATGGACAAACGATTTGAGTAATACATAGATTGCAGTGAATGCAGAAAAGTGCTGACTCACTCCTTGTTTAAGGACTCATTCCTGCACCACTCTAAGGCTGGTGGATACAAGCAGGAGAAGCGTGAAGACGAGGAGAAGTCATGTGACCGTGCTGTAGTTCCTTTATAGCCCAACATTAGCCACCTTTAGCTTAGCGGTGGTGACGTGAAGTCATGTGACCGTGCTGTAGTTCCTTTATAGCCCAACATTAGCCAACTTTAGCTTAGCGGTGGTGACGTGAAGTCATGTGACCGTGCTGTAGTTCCTTTATAGCCCAACATTAGCCGCCTTTAGCTTAGCGGTGGTGACGTGAAGTCATGTGACCGTGCTGTAGTTCCTTTATAGCCCAACATTAGCCGCCTTTAGCTTAGCGGTGGTGACGTGAAGTCATGTGACCGTGCTGTAGTTCCTTTATAGCCCAACATTAGCCGCCATTAGTTTAGCGGTGGTGACGTGAAGTCATGTGACCGTGCTGTAGTTCCTTTATAGCCCAACATTAGCCACCTTTAGCTTAGCGGTGGTGACGTGAAGTAATATGACCGTGCTGTAGTTCCTTTATAGCCCAACATTAGCCGCCTTTAGCTTAGCGGTGGTGACGTGAAGTCATGTGACCGTGCGGTAGTTCCTTTATAGCCCAACATTAGCCTCGTTTAGCGTAGCGGTGGTGACGTGAAGTCATGTGACCGTGCGGTAGTTCCTTTATAGCCCAACATTAGCCTCGTTTAGCGTAGCGATGGTGACGTGAAGTCATGTGACCGTGCGGTAGTTCCTTTATAGCCCAACATTAGCCTCCTTTAGCTTAGCGGTGGTGACGTGAAGTCATGTGACCGTGCGGTAGTTCCTTTATAGCCCAACATTAGCCACCTTTAGCTTAGCGGTGGTGACGTGAAGTCATGTGACCGTGCGGTAGTTCCTTTATAGCCCAACATTAGCCACCTTTAGCTTAGCGGTGGTGACGTGAAGTCATGTGACCGTGCGGTAGTTCCTTTATAGCCCAACATTAGCCTCGTTTAGCTTAGCGGTGGTGACGTGAAGTCATGTGACCGTGCTGTAGTTCTTTTATAGCCCAACATTCACCACTCTATAAGGCAGGTCGGTACCAGCAGGATAAACGTGAAGAGGAGGAGGAAGTGAGGAAGTTGGATATTACCCGCTGGCTCTTGATGGAGATGCCCAGCTGTGTGTAATGAAGCTCACACTCACTCATTATCAGCACTTACTGGCTTCGCACACTTCCTGGATCGAGCTGCTAATGTCTGTGAGTCAATAGCAGTGGGATAATAACAGCCTCCTAGAACTCCAAGTAAAAAAACGTATTTTAATTTTGTTTTAAATTCAATTGTTATCTTGTTTTATTCAGTCTTTACGTGCTGCATTCGTCTTGCTTTGTAATAAGTATGATTTGATTCATTGTTTTTATAAGCATTAACAGTATTAAGTACCTTATTGCATGTTTTTTATTCATTTATTGCCTTGTTATTTCAAAATACAAACCCTATGTTTTTAGGGTGATTTTACAAACTCTGTCCATGGTACTATAGATAAAATATCTTGGCTAAATAACTGTCGTCGCTAAATAAACAAAATAATAAATCAATAAATATAAACTGAGAGTGGTTAGTATTGTTTTGTTGGTAAAGCACTCGTTCTAACATGAAAAGAGCAATACAAACAGTTTTATTGATTTAAGATTCAATGAGTTACAGGTTTATTTATAGATGGGCGATAGGGCGCTAGTCACTTCCCGCCCAAATTAAGGCTCCGCCCACTTTCTGGTGAAAATATGGCATTAGAGCGAAGAAAGAAATAATAGTGTCTTCATGTCTTAAAGCTGCTGAGTTATATATTGAAATTCAAACAACAAATATATCCAGAGGTTTTTTTACTTCCTCTACAGAAAAAAGGACAGTAAAGAAACTCAGAAATCTCAGTTTCAGTATCTGCCACCGGACATCCATCCCATATTTATTTTCCGTAAAACAAAGCTTTCTCTGCCGACGCTCTGTTTGATACTCATATTTTTGGAGTCAAAAATAGAAAACATTTAAAAATAAAACAAAATATATAAATCTAAAATGTTTAATCTAAATAAAAAATAAAAAGATTTTAATAAAAATTAAATATTATTTAAAAAAAAGAATCTAAATCCAAAAAAAATCTAAATCTAATAAAAATCTTAAACTACTAAACATCTATCAAAAATCGAAACCTTATAGCGATCTAAAAAAAAATCTAAATCTAGAAAAATCTAAATCCCTCAAAAATACAAAAATAATCAAAATAAAGAAGAAAATCAAAATCCCCAAAACTAGATTTTTATACCGTTTTTGAAGAACAGAAATATTGTTTTCTAAACGTTTTAGGGGGGGGGGTGGAAATCTGCATTTTGCTATGAGCGCGACAAACATTACATGTTACTTGTTAGACGCTTTTATCCAAAGTGACTTACATACTCAATACTGTGGGCAATCCCCACAGGAGCAATTTGGGGTGAAGTGTCTCAGGGATACAACACCATGCTGACTGCAGTGGGGTTTGAACCCCCTGATCAGAACACCAACGCACAACCCACTGCACCACACGGCTCGCGACAAAGCCCTGAGTGAGCTTGATGTTTAAAAGTAGTTCTCAAATGTTCCCTCAGACTCCCCTCCGCTCTCTATTCTAACTTTATATATAAGAGTGTTGTTGAATAAAACTTTAACCGTCCTCTGTAACCCTGGAGGAAGTTGGCAGTGATTACTGGTTCTTCAGTGAAGTCTTAACAATGATCAAGGACATTATTTGTGATTCCTCCCAGACATGACGTTCAGGAGAGATCTTACCTTCACATTTCTCCAGAATCTGCACGGTCTCTCCCACCTCCAGAACCAGACTCTGAGTCAGCGAGCCCCGAAGGCTGCAGATCACTGAAAACAAGAGAAGAAGAAGAAGAGATGGTGAGACGATGGTGGAAATATGAGGGGAGTTTAGTGGAGAATCGGACACACGGCTGCAAGCAAGGTCAGGGAAGCATTGACTGTATTTGCATTATCACGTAAACTAGACATTTTCAGAAATGTCAAAAGCAATGTAATTCTCTGAATAGTTAATGATCCTAATGACGGCACCACGGCACCCAGAGAACAACAGACTAAGTATGCTACATTTCACTTGGTAAGACATTTAGACATTTAGAGTAAAACCAGTAAAGATCCAAATGTAAGAAATATAATAATAAATAATTGCTTCCAACTGTATTAGGCGAATTAACAAAAGAGGAATTGAAACATTGAATATGAAGGATGAAAGGATATTTATAAAATATTATTCATAAAGTTTTTGTAGAGTCTTCTTCTTTAAGAACTTCTGACAACAATTCAAAATAAAACATTTGATTTTCTGACAAAAAAACACAAAAAAAGTCAACATTTGAAAAATCTGTCAGAATTCCGTGAAAAAAGTTCGGATGAAAAAAAGTCAAAATTCAAAGAAAAATGTACCAAAAAAAATCTAAATTCAAAAGAAAGTCAGAATTCTCAGAAAATAGTAAGAAATTCTGTCTTTAATCTCAGAACAATTTTGTGTTACTTTGTGTCAGATCTAAACAAAAGATGCGTGTGGCCCTAACCCTCTTCTGTAGCGTCAGAGGCTTTGTATGTTCTGTCAGTAACATCACATTGTGAGGAAATCAACTGCACACTTCTCTTATCAGAGTTCATGAAGCTTAAGACAAGTCGAGACTTTTCTAGTGACAATAACAATTAAAAAAACTAAGAGCAATTGTAAGCTTGTTTACTGCTTTCCAGATCCGACTTGTTTCATTGCCGCACCATGAAAAAACTATTCATAAAATAAAAAACTTTCCTTAACTTTTAATCTCTTTTGAAAGATTGATTTCAGATGTTTTAACACCAATTAAGGCCTTACTGTAGGACTCGTGAATGCAATGCCTTTTAAGACTTGTTAAGGATCCCTGGGGAACCCTGTATGTTTACAATATGGATTTTAATTACTTAGCAGGAAAGTGGAAAATAAACCTGACGCCTCGAGGCACAGCAGCTCTTTGTGTTTGTCCCTTTTTTTTAAACAGAAATCAACACGTGTCCCCTCTATATCATGTCCCCTCTTCTTCATGTCTCTTCTACATCAACATGTGTCCCCTCTTCTTCATGTCTCTTCTACATCAACATGTGTCCCCTCTTCTTCATGTCTCTTCTACATCATCATGTGTCCCCTCTTCTTCATGTCTCTTCTACATCAACATGTGTCCCCTCTTCTTCATGTCTCTTCTACATCAACATGTGTCCCCTCTTCTTCATGTCTCTTCTACATCAACATGTGTCCCCTCTTCTTCATGTCTCTTCTACATCAACATGTGTCCCCTCTTCTTCATGTCTCCTCTACATCAACATGTGTCCCCTCTTCTTCATGTCTCTTCTACATCAACATGTGTCCCCTCTTCTTCATGTCTCTTCTACATCAACATGTGTCCCCTCTTCTTCATGTCTCCTCTACATCAACATGTGTCCCCTCTTCTTCATGTCTCTTCTACATCAACATGTGTCCCCTCTTCTTCATGTCTCTTCTACATCAACATGTGTCCCCTCTTCTTCATGTCTCTTCTACATCAACATGTGTCCCCTCTTCTTCATGTCTCTTCTACATCTACATGTGTCCCCTCTTCTTCATGTCTCTTCTACATCAACATGTGTCCCCTCTTCTTCATGTCTCCTCTACATCAACATGTGTCCCCTCTTCTTCATGTCTCTTCTACATCAACATGTGTCCCCTCTTCTTCATGTCTCTTCTACATCAACATGTGTCCCCTCTTCTTCATGTCTCCTCTACATCAACATGTGTCCCCTCTTCTTCATGTCTCTTCTACATCAACATGTGTCCCCTCTTCTTCATGTCTCTTCTACATCAACATGTGTCCCCTCTTCTTCATGTCTCTTCTACATCAACATGTGTCCCCTCTTCTTCATGTCTCTTCTACATCAACATGTGTCCCCTCTTCTTCATGTCTCTTCTACATCAACTTGTGTCCCCTCTTCTTCATGTCTCTTCTACATCAACATGTGTCCCCTCTTCTTCATGTCTCTTCTACATCAACATGTGTCCCCTCTTCTTCACGTCTCTTCTACATCAACATGTGTCCCCTCTTCTTCACGTCTCTTCTACATCAACATGTGTCCCCTCTTCTTCACGTCTCTTCTGCATCAACATGTGTCCCCTCTTCTTCATGTCTCTTCTACATCAACATGTGTCCCCTCTTCTCCATGTCTCTTCTACATCCACATGTGTCCCCTCTTCTTCATGTCTCTTCTACATCCACATGTGTCCCCTCTTCTTCATGTCTCTTCTACATCAACATGTGTCCCCTCTTCTTCATGTCTCTTCTACATCAACATGTGTCCCCTCTTCTTCATGTCTCTTCTACATCAACATGTGTCCCCTCTTCTTCACGTCTCTTCTGCATCAACATGTGTCCCCTCTTCTTCATGTCTCTTCTACATCAACATGTGTCCCCTCTTCTCCATGTCTCTTCTACATCCACATGTGTCCCCTCTTCTTCATGTCTCTTCTACATCCACATGTGTCCCCTCTTCTTCATGTCTCTTCTACATCAACATGTGTCCCTTCTTCTTCATGTCTCTTCTACATCAACATGTGTCCCCTCTTCTTCATGTCTCTTCAACATCAACATGTGTCCCCTCTGTGGAAAGAGACTCTGAAAGTTTCAGGATCAAAGATTCTCTCTCTTTTTGATCCATTTCTATAAAAACCTGTCTGAAAATGAGCTGATCAGATTTTGGCCACTTTATGATGTCATAACGATGTTTTGTCTTGTGTAACCATTAGCCAATCAGCAACCAAGGTAACCCCCCCCCCCTCCCCCCCCCCTTATCACCTGAATCTCCTCCTAGAGCACCATTGAGTTCTTTGTAACCAAATGTCTCTCAGAGGGGCGTGGGGAGGGGCTCCTTATTTTCATCTAAAGTAACAGACAGAGAATCACCACTTTGGAAACAGGGCTGAAACAGAGGGGATTATGGGTAATGCTGCAATGACCAGTGTTTCAGCCAATCAGGAACAGGTTCTGGATATATCTGAGACCTGTAATATATTGTTGAAAAAGAAAATATTAGGGGGCCTTTAACTCTCAAACAGTGCATGATGGGAAGTCTGCTCATCATTTCAATCCTAATTTGATAAATCGAGTAAAGTCTCCTCAGCGACTGAAGGCTCACTTTGGTTAAATATTTATAAAGCATCCTTTCTGCAGCCTTGCTCACAGAGGATTGTTCTTATTGTCAGACTCCACTTCTACCAACGATACATTATTCACACTTTGACCTCAAACATGTGTGTTTTGTCCCGCCTGTCATGTCTGAACCCTCAGTGGTTTAATAAAGAAAGACACAATCAGGTTTAAGAGACTTCCCCAGTCTTTACTCCTCTCTGCCTCCTCTTACTGCCGAGTACAGAAGACGGATAGTTCTGTTTCCTTTTCCTACAAAATGTCCACTTTTTCCAATAAATCCTGTTGAGTTATGTAATGGGGTATTTGCTTTATGAACGAGGAATGATTTCAAAACAATATTTAGATTCTTAAGTGATTCCTACGTTGGAAATTACAGCTTCAGAAACGATGCAGATATAAAAACTCAAAGGTTCAAAAACACATGAAGAAACATCTCGACAACACGTGGATTCATTCGTCAAAAGGTTTTCAAATGTCTTGTTTTGCCCGTCATAGAAGATATTCACATAAAGTGGAACTATCATGCAATATTTGAATAATATATTGTAGGGCCATACCTATACAAAACATGTCTGCGAAGTTTTTTTTTCAAAATACCAAACAGATAATCTGAGAAGTCTTCTTCGCTGCTTTTGTGGCAGACTACAGCACCACCTACAGGCCTGGCACATGTACTACAGCGTCTCCAGCGCTTTCGACCGGCAATGGCCGTGGCTGTCTCCTCCTGATAGGTGGAGAGTTGCCCATATAGCCGGAGCTCCTCGTTCCTGACGTCAGAGAACTTCAAATCTGTATCAGTCTGTGTCAGATCCGTTTTTAGAGATTTGGGTATGGAGGAAAAGAGAGAGGGTTGGGTTCTCTGACACTTGGTGAGTTCCCTGACACACCGGGGACACATTCATGTATAAAAGACGTACAAAAGTGCATTTTGCATGATAGGTCCCCTTTAAATAGGATGTATTAATAATAGTGTCTTTTAGCATAATTGGGAAAAGAGCTAAACAAGTACCATGGATTGTTTTTTCCATATTTGAGATGCAGAAAAAATATTATCTGAGAATTCTGCAGGAAAAATATCATTTCAACAATTCATCAATGATCAAATATAGCTGCAGATCTATGTTGCATCTGCGTTCCTCAAGAAAGGACGCCTTCATTGGCAGCTTCAAATAGCTTCAGTATTCTGGGCTGTTTCTCCACAAATGGAGAAAGGAAGTGTCATTATGATAAACAAAAACAAGATTTTGAATAAAGGAGTAGTCATAGAGCTTTCAGTGGTGTGTTACTACACTAATGATGCTGAGTGAATGAAAGCTTTCACAGCAATAAGACTATTTGATGTCACATCTTCCAGATTAAGTTTATTTCCAGGCAAAATAAATATCTAGGCCACGCTGTAATCCCAGAAAGATTTACTCCACCATTAAATAAAGTGTTTCTATAAATATCACGTGTAAATAAACCCTTTTTAATTCAAAAGGGAAGATGTATTTAAAAACACTTAAATTCTGCTTATTTGACGAGATATATCAGAGATGTGAACAAGGCTGAAGGCACTCGAGAGAAGAGATGAGACAGAGGAATGATGCCATGGAGGGAAAAACACACACACAGACACACACACACACACACACACACAGACACAGACACACACACACACACACACACACACACACACACACACACACACGTAAAGGCCACAGGCTAAGTGGTGTGACTGCTTTGCAGATGTGAGTCATTTGTCAGAGTATTGACCCAATCTGCTGGATAAACTGAACGCCAATACCGTCCGCAGCTACGCTAATCTAATGCTAAAGTGTGTGTGTGTGTGTGTGTGTGTGTGTGTGTGTGTGTGTGTGTGTGTGTGTGTGTGTGTGTGTGTGGCCTAGCATTACTATACTTGTGGGGACCTAAATCTGTTTACACAGTCACGTGTGGGGACTCGCCTCCATTATGGGGACAAATTGGAGGTCTCCATGAGGGGTTAGGGTTAGGGTTAGGGTAAGGTTAAGGGTTAGGGTTAGGGTTAGGGTTAGGCATGTGTTGGTTATGGTTATGGTCTGAAATGTTGAATTACAAACGACCAATAGACTGAATTAAAAAGGTGGATTTCAAACATTAGAAAATTAGACTGGCTTGATTTTAATTCTGACTTTTTATTCAGTTTTGACTTTTTTTTATCCGGATTTAACTCTGACTTTAGTCCCTCGTCAAAAATGTACTTTTAGTCAGATCTCAAATTTCACATGCGGCCCATATCCTCTTCCAGTTTGTCATCAAATACAGAAATGTTCAACGTATAGTAAATGTTAATTTGTGTCTATATATTTGAAGTGTTGTTGACACTTCTACCCTAAGTGTCTTCTTTAATTAGTAACAGAGCATTATTCCTTCTTCTCTGGAGCAACAACAACTTTAAACCAACCCTTGATAATATGTGACATGCAGGAAAACAGAGCGAGTCCATCCCATAATTCCCTCGGAAAGCCTCTTACGGTTTCCCCTCAGTGTCAACAGTGTATTTTCGTGCTCATGCATTATGTATCATATCTGCCTGCTGCTATGTGTGAATCCAGTGGTGTTTTCCAGCCATAAGCATATACAAATAAGACATGGAAATCCCTCGAGTGTGAGGAAGAGCTGCACTGAACCTGTGTGTGTGTGTGTGTGTGTGTGTGTGTGTGTGTGTGTGTGTGTGTGTGTGTGTGTGTGTGTGTGTGTATATAATAAATATCTTGGTTTCTTCTTTTCTAAAGGTCACGTTGTTGTGTCGTCTTTCCGAATTTCTTTAAAAAGTCAGATTTTTTTCAACGAATTGAGATTTTTTAAAAGGTAAGAATTGAGGAGGTGAAAAAAAAAAGATCCCATAAAGCTAATTCAGAAAGCAGGCGTATAAATTCACACTTAAAGTATTATCCTACAGAGCAGAACAGCTTACAGAGAAGAGATAGCATCTGATCCTTTAAAACAAACACTATATGCTCTTTTAGTTTTCTACTAACTTTTCTTTTTAATGACTGATTTTAAATGCCTTTTTCTTAATGTCTTTCATTTTTTGTAAAGCACTTTGAATTGCCTTGTGTTGAAAAGTGCTATATAAATAAACTTGCCTTGCCTTGCTAACACTGCTAGTTGTCCCCAATTGTTAGAAATGAAACAGGAATCTGATCGTGTTAATGTGGCTGTAAGGGAATGTTCCTTTGTATCCTGATTGTGTAACCCTACACACATCACTCCTGCATATCTACAGCAAATGCATGCAGACAGAGGGGAGAGGGAAGATGCCTGTTCATGCTTATTGCACACAAATGTGTCTCTTTGCATGATCTGAATTGGCGTGCATATTGATGTGTGTGTGTGTGTGTGTGTGTGTGTGTGTGTGTGTGTGTGTGTGTGTGTGTCATGTCCTGCTAACAGCTCCTACTTAAGACATGAATCTGATATTTTAACATCCTCCAAGATGCCCACAGGCTGAAGTGCACTTAGCACTGCGGCAGATGGTTTGTGTGTCAGTGTGTGTGTGTGTGTGTGTGTGTGTGTGTGTGTGTGTGTGTGTGTGTGTGTGTGTGTGTGTGTGTGTGTGTGTGACAGAGAGAGATTTCCCCTCTCTAGTCTCAGCTGATTCGTGAGATGTTGTGAGCGTGACGTGACGAGGAGAGACCCCTCAGAGAGGAGCAGAGATTGAGAGACACGCAGATTTATTTATTTGCACGTGTTCTTTAATTTATTCATTTGCATGCATGTGTAAGAAGTTTAGTTGCTCATGCATGAGAGGTAGATTTCCTGCAATCTGCTGTGAGTTCAAATGGGCTGTTAACCCCTCCCACAGATACTTACTGTGAGCACATCATGTGACCCAGTCCTCCCACCATACTGTAACCTTTCCTCTGTATACTTTACACATTTATACTACTTTCAAATGTGCTCAGCTCGTCCACTTGAAACACTTTACTACCATTTATCTGCTGGTTTGTGACTGCTGAAGGATTTACACAAAGTCATTCAAACTAGCTGCACCTTCACCAGCTACCCTGCAGTCTACAAAGTCATTCAAACTAGCTGCACCTTCACCAGCTACCCTGCAGTCTACAAAGCCATTCAAACTAGCTGCACCTTCACCAGCTACCCTGCAGTCTACAAAGCCATTCAAACTAGCTGCACCTTCACCAGCTCTGAGAACACTTTCATGATCAATCATTATAAAACATATCAGATATATTATTCTGAAATGGACCAATCTGCACAACGAATACTTTTACTGTCTTTCACTATATTTTGATGAGAATACTTTTATACTTTCACTTGAGGAACATTTTGAATGAGGACTTTTACTGGAACAGAGTATTCCTACACTCTGGTACTTCTACTTTTACTCAAGTACAAGATCTGAGTACTTCTACTTTGACTCAAGTACAAGATCTGAGTACTTCTACTTTTACTCAAGTACAAGATCTGAGTACTTCTACTTTTACTCTAGATCTGAGTACTTCTACTTTTACTCAAGTACAAGATCTGAGTACTTCTACTTTTACTCTAGATCTGAGTACTTCTACTTTTACTCAAGTACAAGATCTGAGTACTTCTACTTTTACTCAAGCACAAGATCTGAGTACTTCTACTTTTACTCAAGTACAAGATCTGAGTACTTCTACTTTTACTCAAGTACAAGATGTGAGTACTTCTACTTTTAATCAAGCACAAGATGTGAGTACTTTTACTCAAGTACAAGATCTGAGTACTTCTACTTTTACTCTAGATCTGAGTACTTCTACTTTTACTCAAGTACAAGATCTGAGTACTTCTACTTTTACTCTAGATCTGAGTACTTCTACTTTTACTCAAGTACAAGATCTGAGTACTTCTACTTTTACTCAAGCACAAGATCTGAGTACTTCTACTTTTACTCAAGTACAAGATCTGAGTACTTCTACTTTTACTCAAGTACAAGATGTGAGTACTTCTACTTTTAATCAAGCACAAGATGTGAGTACTTTTACTCAAGTACAAGATCTGAGTACTTCTACTTTTACTCTAGATCTGAGTACTTCTACTTTTACTCAAGTACAAGATCTGAGTACTTCTACTTTTACTCTAGATCTGAGTACTTCTACTTTTACTCAAGTACAAGATCTGAGTACTTCTACTTTTACTCAAGCACAAGATCTGAGTACTTCTACTTTTACTCAAGTACACAATCTGAGTACTTCTACTTTTACTCAAGTACAATATCTGAGTACTTCTACTTTTACTCAAGAACAAGATATGAGTACTTCTATTTTTACTCTCAAGTACAAGACCTGAGTACTTCTTCCACCTCTACTTAAACATGACATTTAATTATTTACTGGGATAATAATAAAATCCCTTACATTGAATAATTAATCTACATCTCTTGCTCTTAATAATATGTGTCTTTCTTCCTATCGTCTCATACTTCCTGAAACGGGACATTAATGAGTATTTTATTGCATAAAGGAAAAACAACAATGGCTAACTTTAAAGGCGTTTGAATGTAAATGTAATTATCTGGACCTGGGATCCTCGGAGCTGTAAATCTCCACTGAACTCAATTAACGGAGAAACATTCAAAATGTCAGCGTTTCATTTTAATTATCTCTGTAGATAAAAGTTTGTCCGGCATATTTATCTCTCACTGCTGCTGATGGGAGATTAATGAAGAGGAACAGCGTTTAATCAAGACATGAATATTCTGTGGGGAAAGAAGTCTGGTGCTCATTAAAGGACAGTTATCAGAGAGTTTGAATAGAAACAACTGTGACCAATCAGCAGGAGAGGACTCTTTAAAGTAGAGACACTACATACTGATATACACCTGAACATCAGCAGGAGAGGACTCTTTAAAGTATTGACACTACATACTGATATACACCTGAACATCAGCAGGAGAGGACTCTTTAAAGTAGAGACACTACATACTGATATACACCTGAACATCAGCAGGAGAGGACTCTTTAAAGTGGTTACACTACATACTGATATACACCTGAACATCAGCAGGAGAGGACTCTTTAAAGTAGAGACACTACATACTGATATACACCTGAACATCAGCAGGAGAGGACTCTTTAAAGTAGAGACACTACATACTGATATACACCTGAACATCAGCAGGAGAGGACTCTTTAAAGTAGAGACACTACATACTGATATACACCTGCACATCAGGAGGAGAGGACTCTTTAAAGTAGAGACACTACATACTGATATCCAGCTGAACATCAGCAGGAGAGGACTCTTTAAAGTAGAGACACTACATACTGATATACACCTGAACATCAGCAGGAGAGGACACTTTAAAGTAGAGACACTACATACTGATATACACCTGAACATCAGCAGGAGAGGACTCTTTAAAATAGATACACTACATACTGATATACACCTGAACATCAGCAGGAGAGGACTCTTTAAAGTAGAGACACGACATACTGATATATACCTGAACATCATCAGGAGAGGACTCTTTAAAGTAGAGACACTACATACTGATATACACCTGAACATCAGCAGGAGAGGACTCTTTAAAGTAGAGACACTACATACTGATATACACCTGGACATCAGCAGGAGAGGACTCTTTAAAGTAGAGACACTACATACTGATATACACCTGAACATCAGCAGGAGAGGACTCTTTAAAGTAGAGACACTACATACTGATATACACCTGAACATCAGCAGGAGAGGACTCTTTAAAGTAGAGACACTACATACTGATATACACCTGAACATCAGCAGGAGAGGACTCTTTAAAGTGGTTACACTACATACTGATATACAGCTGAACATCAGCAGGAGAGGACTCTTTAAAGTAGAGACACTACATACTGATATACAGCTGAACATCAGCAGGAGAGGACTCTTTAAAGTAGAGACACTACATACTGATATACACCTGAACATAAGCAGGAGAGGACTCTTTAAAGTAGAGACACTACATACTGATATACACCTGAACATCAGCAGGAGAGGACTCTTTAAAGTAGAGACACTACATACTGATATACACCTGCACATCAGCAGGAGAGGACTCTTTAAAGTAGAGACACTACATACTGATATCCAGCTGAACATCAGCAGGAGAGGACTCTTTAAAGTAGAGACACTACATACTGATATACACCTGAACATCAGCAGGAGAGGACTCTTTAAAGTAGAGACACTACATACTGATATACACCTGAACATCAGCAGGAGAGGACTCTTTAAAGTAGAGACACTACATACTGATATACACCTGAACATCAGCAGGAGAGGACTCTTTAAAGTAGAGACACTACATACTGATATACACCTGAACATCAGCAGGAGAGGACTCTTTAAAGTAGAGACACTACATACTGATATACAGCTGAACATCAGCAGGAGAGGACTCTTTAAAGTAGAGACACTACATACTGATATACAGCTGAACATCAGCAGGAGAGGACTCTTTAAAGTAGAGACACTACATACTGATATACACCTGAACATCAGCTGGAGAGGACTCTTTAAGTGTATTTAACTTCTTTTTCTACATATTATTTGACTTAATTGTTTACACATTGTCTCTGAGGTGCATCACCCTTGTTAAATTGCTAACGGCCCGTCCACAAGCTTCTTCCAACGCTTCTGCCCATTCACTTTGAATGGGGTGACGTCACTTTTCGCCGAACTGCATTGTGGGAAGCAGAGTGGAGCTTTCCTGGCATTTCAGGCTGCAAAAGTTGAGCAAAGTTCAACTTTTGAAGCTTCTGAAGCTTTCAGTGGAAGCGTCAGCCAATCAAATCATATGCCAGTACAAGCTCTATCCAATCAAACCGCTGCTTGTGTGTCGGGGGCGGGAGATTCATGTGATTGGTTGTTGGTCGAGCTTCAGACACGCCCGCCGGCAAACTTTTTCCAAAGCCGCTGTGTGGACGGGCCGTGAATCTTAGTGACAGTAGTCGTTTTGTCTTGGCTTTGGTGAGGTTGTTGGAGCATCACTGAATAATTTATCGACCTTGTAACATCCTCTAATGTACTGTACTTTCAGGATCTTGTATAATTAGCTGCAAGAGGCAGATGCTGATATCTGCCCATCCACTTTCACTAATTCACAACAGACTGCAGCTCTGTGAAAAACATCACATGCACACACACACACACGCACGTGCACGCACACGCAAACACACACATACACACACACACTGCTGCAGGCTCGTTCATGTACAGTGGGGAAAATATTTGTCTGTGTTGATGTGGAAAACGAGCTGAGGAAGAGGAAGCAGATCACTTCCTGTCCCCAGATGTTAGCGGGGTTTCATAAAAAACTTATTTGTCTAGTTCTTACTCTTTTTGTGATCAGTCAAGCAAAAAACGCTCCAGGTTTGCCTCTGGGCTGGAAACAGTCTGCCTACATTAATTTCCTCAACATCTTAAACATTTCATATTCTCTGTAGTTGTTTATATTTTGTTTGTTGAGTTTGATAGTATGTGAAAATGAGGAGGTATATATTGTATGTTGACACTCCTGATGCACCGATCACCTAAATATGGAAATGTGATGACTGGAAATACACTTTGTCCGTCGCTCTTCTGTCTTAGGATGTGTTTCAGACTTTGTTCAAGTCTATTCTTGTGTCTTTTGTGTATTTCAGAACATAGAAAAATTCTATTTAGATCACATGTATTATTTATTTTTATATTGTTGTATTTTTTTTAATATTATTTATATTGGTATTTTTTATTCATTATGAATTGTATTATTATATTTATTATTTGTATTGTGAAATATTCGTTTGATTGATGATGCTGCTTCTAAATACTGCTAATATCTCGCAAGGTGTCTCAAAATTAAACCCTTAAAAATGGTATAAATCTCACTCTAATGGATAAATGCACTTGAATAACACAAGCACACATATTTTCAGATTATGAATATGCAGCACCTTTATTCAGCTGTCTGAACACAAGCTCTTACTGAAGTCGAGTCAGAGTCAGACATCAGATGGTCATTAGAGTTACTGCAGGAAACAGGTTCTCAGGGCATTAGCTCACATGGAAATCATCATTATAACCATCCACTTTCATTATATACTGCGCATGCTGCAGGGGATACACACACACACACACACACACACACACACACACACACACACACACACACACACACACACACACACAGACTAAAACATGTGTGAATCCCGGTTAACAGCATGCCAATCTACTTCTTGGCAGGATTGGGCATTAGTGTTCATGAGTGTGTGTGCGTGTGTGTGTGTGTGTGTGTGTGTGTGTGTGTGTGTGTGTGTGTGTGTGTGTGTGTGTGTGTGTGTGTGTGTGTGTGTGTGTGTGAGAGAGCATCTGTAAAAATGTTACATGTGGTTTCTTGTCTTATATCTTTCTGTTTGTTTTGTAACTGTCTCTGTGCATCTACATCTTATTTTTTGTTTTCTAAATCTTTGTATTTTTTGTGAATACACACACACACACACACACACACACACACACACACACACACACACACACACACACACACACACACACACACACACACACACACACACACACACACACACACACACACACACACACACACACACACACACACACACACACACACACACACACACACACACACACACACACACACACACACACACACACACACACACACACACACACACACACACACAGTTTGCCCAAAGAGATAAGTCACTGTGAAAGTGAAACTAAAAGACAGAGACTTTTTTTAGCTCGTTTTTCCGTCCCGAGGGGTTTTTATAGTCTGCCCACATTACTCAAAAATCCACATTTGACAGACAGATGTTTTAATGGTTTCTAATAAACCCTCCTTTAAAGCTGACAGCATGTGCTTTAAAGATATCAGATGGAAAACTGTCAAAGGAGGAGAAGAGGAGGGAGATACGACTCTTAATGAAATTACTTTGATTAAAGTTATTTACATGACTTAGAAATGAAACAAGGTAGAAGTAAAAGGAGAAATAATAATGAGGAAATATGTATCTGAGTTGTTGTTTTTATATAAGAAGAACATACAAAAAAATACACAAAAATGTGTCGAATGAAAGATAAGATACTATAAAATAAAAATATTGAAATAGATAAGTTAAATAATAAATATTGATTATAGATTAACATTAGAAGTTGAGGTTAAAATATTCAATAAAAGGATCAAATAAAATGAAATAGTATTCACATATAAACAAAAGGAGTAAAAATACATTTAGATGTATTATTTATTTACACCTGAGAATTTAAAGTAAAATGTCCTGTAAAATAAAAGAAATTAAAATATTCAATTGCATAAAAACATTGGTATGATCATAAGACTTCAAAAAAGAATGTAATGGTAGTTAGAAATAAAGAAGTACAAATGTGCAAACTATAAATAAATAAAAATACAATTATACCAAAAAGACACAAATATGTTAGTATCAATAACATACTAATGCTGAATGCCACATTCAGAAAGGGGTTTGGCTGCTAAAGTGAAATAAGTCCTCGTGCCACTCAATTGAGAGTAAAGTATAAAACAGAGTAAACTGAGTTATAAGAAAGTACGGGGGGACTGGATTTAAAACTGAATATTTTTCTGAGCTGTGCAGAGGGCTGAGGGATGTTGAGGATGAAAACCGGGAAGAATTACCAGGGATTTAGATGTTCTGGGAGAGGAAAGAGGAGGGGGATGAAACGAGGGAGGAATCAGGGTGAAATGAGGAGAGGGATGTGAGGCAGAGCCCATGAAACTTGATATACAGTGACAATATCGCCGGGGAATTAGATGCCATCGGGAGCAGAGAGTGAGCGGTGGAGGGGAAATAAAGCGAGAGGGAGGATATATCAGGGAGGAAGTGTCAGGAGGAGAAGGGGAAATAAAAGATAAACAATGCCTCCATGACAAATACAGCAAAGAGAGGATGATATACGGCTGTGAAACTCAACGAAAGGTACACGGGCCCAACAGGGTGCCAGGTGGACCACCTAATATCTTCTAATGCATAACATGTACACATTGATGGACAAGAGGTGTTATTTGGTTTGCTTTTAAAAGTAAAATAGGTTAAATAGAGTGATACAGGGATGTTGTATTTCTGTGTTGGACCCTGAAGGCAGCATCTCCCTGGTCCAATGGGATTTCTCCATGTGATTTGGGATTATTGGAGAAAATAATCTCTTGTTTATGATACCAAACGTTTTGTTCAGCAGGATAATCATCACATATTAACTAGTGTTAATTTCGTCAGCTATTTTTTAATTTAGTTTTAGTCTTAGTCCTGTGTTAAATGTTCTTTTTAGTTTTAGTCATATTTAGTCACCTTCATCCTGTTTTTATTTAGTGAAGTTTTAGTCGACTAAAAGTCTGAGCATTTTAGTCTTATTTTAGTCAAAGAAAAATAATTATTTGAGTCTACTTTTTGTCAATGAAAACTGTTGAGTGTTTTTTAGTCATCAGATTATATAGAACATTTCAGTCAAACTAGTCTAGCCAAAACCAATAATTTGTCATTTTAGTATATATAAATAAATAAGATTATATCTTGTCCTTATTTGATGAAAAACACAGGTTGAATGATTAAGCAGCTTTGCAGAGAGTATCTGGTCAGGTTTGTGGTGTTTGTACCAGCTGTGTTTTGGCCACATTGCTTCCCTTCTGATGAAACAATGCATTCGCTTTTTTTCTCCGCCTCATTGTAGCGAAAATGGGCCCAAATATCACATAGTTTCTTTCTCCCAAGCAGTGGTGGCTTTAGACTTTTTCGTTGTCAGTCATTTTGACGGACAGGATCGTAACATTTCCGTCATAATCCATTATTATCCGTCGAGTGCACAATTTATCAATCACTCGCGCTGACGGGGGGGTAATTCGGTTAACGCGAGTGCGACCACTGCTCCCAAGCCCTGTTGTTGCCATTTTATTTTCTGTTAAATAAGGTTAGTTAGACCACGAGTTAGACCACGAGTTAGACCACGAGTTAGACCACGAGTTAGACCACGAGTTAGACCACGAGTTAGACCATGAGTTAGACCCGAGTCTTCCTGACAGTTCACAGTGTGCCGCTGCCCGGTGTAATTCAAATGTACCGCCGCGCGCAGCACCGACACACAGCTGCTGCCCTGCCGCAGCACCGGAAATGAAACTGCTGGGAGAAAAACTGACTATCAGAGATGTAACGTTATCTTTGATAATATTTCGTCTCCTCATTTTTCGTCAACGAAAGTAAAAAGAGATTTTGGCATAGTTTTTATTTAGTAAACTACATTTTCATCTCGTCACTTTTCGTCAACGATATTGCATGATGATTTTGTTACAGTTATTGTTTACTGCCGTCGGTGCCGTCTCGTCATCGTCTCGTTTTCGTCATCGATGAATGTTGGGCTATAAAGGAACTACAGCACGGTCACATGACTTCACGTCACCACCGCTAAGCTAAAGGAGGCTAATGTTGGGCAATAAAGGAACTACAGCACAGTCACATGACGTCACGTCTCCACCGCTAAGCTAACGGAGGCTAATGTTGGGCTATAAAGGAACTACAGCACGGTCACATGACTTCACGTCACCACGCTAAGCTAAAGGAGGCTAATGCTGGGCTACAAAGGAACTACAGCACGGTCACATGACGTCACGTCTCCACCGCTAAGCTAAAGGAGGCTAATGTTGGGCTACAAAGGAACTACAGCACGGTCACATGACTTCACGTCACCACCGCTAAGCTAAAGGTGGCTAATGTTGGGCGTGATGACGTTTAGTAGTCTCATTTAAATACTTGTTAGCAACCTCTGTTTTTAAATTCACCAGTGGGTTATTTACTGACGTATTTTACGTGGTAGAACAAACATTTTAAATCTCTTCAGCTTGGGTTAACATTTCTGCAAAACTTCAAATGGACAATGTTTATGATCCCTTACATATGTTAATACCAGGAGGCAGACAGAGCAGACTTTATAATAAACTCTAAAACAGTTGTATAAATGTATAAAAAGAGTGATTAACTGCAATGTTAACAGAAGAAGCAGAAGAGAGGGGAGGTAGACAATAAGTATTTGGTGATTCTGGTTCTTTTATCAGAGGACTTTATCCACAGCCAGTGGTGTTCAGGGTCATCGAGGCTTTTATATTTCACCGACAGCACTCCATCCAGAGTTACAGGAATACATCTGCAGGCATAAAACTTCAGCTGAGAACGGGAGGCGGAGGGAAGGAGACATGGTTGAAATAATTGAGGTAATTGAGCCTCTCAGAGATCAGAATAAAGCTCCACATGTCATATTTGTGGAGGAGGAGAGGGAATATAAACGAACATCAGGTGGAAAGGTTGCTGATGTGATGTGAAGGGAAAGAAACAGGTGGAGAAGCAGCAGAGAGATGGAGAAACACAGAAATAGAGAAATAAGTTTATCGACAAGAGTTCTGTACTTTTGAGGTACTTTCCGTTAGTATTGTTTGCCACTTTATACTTCTACTCCACTACATTTTTAACATTAAACAGATACATGTTGTTCAGGTGTATATCAGTATGTAGTGTCTCTACTTTAAAGAGTCCTCTCCTGCTGATGTTCAGGTGTATATCAGTATGTAGTGTCTCTACTTTAAAGAGTGCTCTCCTGCTGATGTTCAGGTGTATATCAGTATGTAGTGTCTCTACTTTAAAGAGTCCTCTCCTGCTGATGTCCAGGTGTATATTAGTATGTAGTGTATCTACTTTAAAGAGTCCTCTCCTGCTGATGTTCAGGTGTATATCAGTATGTAGTGTCTCTACTTTAAAGAGTCCTCTCCTGCTGATGTTCAGGTGTATATCAGTATGTAGTGTCTCTACTTTAAAGAGTCCTCTCCTGCTGATGTCCAGGTGTATATTAGTATGTAGTGTATCTACTTTAAAGAGTCCTCTCCTGCTGATGTTCAGGTGTATATCAGTATGTAGTGTCTCTACTTTAAAGAGTCCTCTCCTGCTGATGTTCAGGTGTATATCAGTATGTAGTGTCTCTACTTTAAAGAGTCCTCTCCTGCTGATGTCCAGGTGTATATTAGTATGTAGTGTATCTACTTTAAAGAGTCCTCTCCTGCTGATGTTCAGGTGTATATCAGTATGTAGTGTCTCTACTTTAAAGAGTCCTCTCCTGCTGATGTTCAGGTGTATATCAGTATGTAGTGTCTCTACTTTAAAGAGTCATCTCCTGCTGATGTTCAGGTGTATATCAGTATTTAGTGTCTCTACTTTAAAGAGTCCTCTCCTGCTGATGTTCAGGTGTATATCAGTATGTAGTGTCTCTACTTTAAAGAGTGCTCTCCTGCTGATGTTCAGGTGTATATCAGTATGTAGTGTCTCTACTTTAAAGAGTCCTCTCCTGCTGATGTCCAGGTGTATATTAGTATGTAGTGTATCTACTTTAAAGAGTCCTCTCCTGCTGATGTTCAGGTGTATATCAGTATGTAGTGTCTCTACTTTAAAGAGTCCTCTTCTGCTGATGTTCAGGTGTATATCAGTATGTAGTGTCTCTACTTTAAAGAGTCCTCTCCTGCTGATGTCCAGGTGTATATTAGTATGTAGTGTATCTACTTTAAAGAGTCCTCTCCTGCTGATGTTCAGGTGTATATCAGTATGTAGTGTCTCTACTTTAAAGAGTCCTCTCCTGCTGATGTTCAGGTGTATATCAGTATGTAGTGTCTCTACTTTAAAGAGTCATCTCCTGCTGATGTTCAGGTGTATATCAGTATTTAGTGTCTCTACTTTAAAGAGTCCTCTCCTGCTGATGTTCAGGTGTATATCAGTATGTAGTGTCTCTACTTTAAAGAGTCCTCTCCTGCTGATGTCCAGGTGTATATTAGTATGTAGTGTATCTACTTTAAAGAGTCCTCTCCTGCTGATGTCCAGGTGTATATCAGTATGTAGTGTCTCTACTTTAAAGAGTCCTCTCCTGCTGATGTTCAGGTGTATATCAGTGTGTCGTGTCTCTACTTTAAAGAGTCCTCTCCTGCTGATGTTCAGGTGTATATTAGTATGTAGTGTATCTACTTTAAAGAGTCCTCTCCTGCTGATGTCCAGGTGTATATCAGTATGTAGTGTCTCTACTTTAAAGAGTCCTCTCCTGCTGATGTCCAGGTGTATATTAGTATGTAGTGTATCTACTTTAAAGAGTCCTCTCCTGCTGATGTCCAGGTGTATATCAGTATGTAGTGTCTCTACTTTAAAGAGTCCTCTCCTGCTGATGTTCAGGTGTATATCAGTATGTCGTGTCTCTACTTTAAAGAGTCCTCTCCTGCTGATGTTCAGGTGTATATCAGTATGTAGTGTCTCTACTTTAAAGAGTCCTCTCCTGCTGATGTTCAGGTGTGTATCAGTATGTAGCGTCTCTACTTTAAAGAGTCCTCTCCTGCTGATGTTCAGGTGTATATCAGTATGTAGTGTCTCTACTTTAAAGAGTCCTCTCCTGCTGATGTTCAGGTGTATATCAGTATGTAGTGTCTCTACTTTAAAGAGTCCTCTCCTAATGATGTTCAGGTGTATATCAGTATGTAGTGTCTCTACTTTAAAGAGTCCTCTCCTGCTGATGTTCAGGTGTATATCAGTATGTAGTGTCTCTACTTTAAAGAGTCATCTCCTGCTGATGTTCAGGTGTATATCAGTATTTAGTGTCTCTACTTTAAAGAGTCCTCTCCTGCTGATGTTCAGGTGTATATCAGTATGTAGTGTCTCTACTTTAAAGAGTGCTCTCCTGCTGATGTTCAGGTGTATATCAGTATGTAGTGTCTCTACTTTAAAGAGTCCTCTCCTGCTGATGTCCAGGTGTATATTAGTATGTAGTGTATCTACTTTAAAGAGTCCTCTCCTGCTGATGTTCAGGTGTATATCAGTATGTAGTGTCTCTACTTTAAAGAGTCCTCTCCTGCTGATGTTCAGGTGTATATCAGTATGTAGTGTCTCTACTTTAAAGAGTCCTCTCCTGCTGATGTCCAGGTGTATATTAGTATGTAGTGTATCTACTTTAAAGAGTCCTCTCCTGCTGATGTTCAGGTGTATATCAGTATGTAGTGTCTCTACTTTAAAGAGTCCTCTCCTGCTGATGTTCAGGTGTATATCAGTATGTAGTGTCTCTACTTTAAAGAGTCATCTCCTGCTGATGTTCAGGTGTATATCAGTATTTAGTGTCTCTACTTTAAAGAGTCCTCTCCTGCTGATGTTCAGGTGTATATCAGTATGTAGTGTCTCTACTTTAAAGAGTCCTCTCCTGCTGATGTCCAGGTGTATATTAGTATGTAGTGTATCTACTTTAAAGAGTCCTCTCCTGCTGATGTCCAGGTGTATATCAGTATGTAGTGTCTCTACTTTAAAGAGTCCTCTCCTGCTGATGTTCAGGTGTATATCAGTGTGTCGTGTCTCTACTTTAAAGAGTCCTCTCCTGCTGATGTTCAGGTGTATATTAGTATGTAGTGTATCTACTTTAAAGAGTCCTCTCCTGCTGATGTCCAGGTGTATATCAGTATGTAGTGTCTCTACTTTAAAGAGTCCTCTCCTGCTGATGTCCAGGTGTATATTAGTATGTAGTGTATCTACTTTAAAGAGTCCTCTCCTGCTGATGTCCAGGTGTATATCAGTATGTAGTGTCTCTACTTTAAAGAGTCCTCTCCTGCTGATGTTCAGGTGTATATCAGTATGTCGTGTCTCTACTTTAAAGAGTCCTCTCCTGCTGATGTTCAGGTGTATATCAGTATGTAGTGTCTCTACTTTAAAGAGTCCTCTCCTGCTGATGTTCAGGTGTGTATCAGTATGTAGCGTCTCTACTTTAAAGAGTCCTCTCCTGCTGATGTTCAGGTGTATATCAGTATGTAGTGTCTCTACTTTAAAGAGTCCTCTCCTGCTGATGTTCAGGTGTATATCAGTATGTAGTGTCTCTACTTTAAAGAGTCCTCTCCTAATGATGTTCAGGTGTATATCAGTATGTAGTGTCTCTACTTTAAAGAGTCCTCTCCTGCTGATGTTCAGGTGTATATCAGTATGTAGTGTCTCTACTTTAAAGAGTCCTCTCCTGCTGATGTTCAGGTGTATATCAGTATGTAGTGTCTCTACTTTAAAGAGTCCTCTCCTGCTGATGTTCAGGTGTATATCAGTATGTAGTGTCTCTACTTTAAAGAGTCCTCTCCTGCTGATGTTCAGGTGTATATCAGTTTGTAGTGTCTCTACTTTAAAGAGTCCTCTCCTGCTGATGTTCAGGTGTATATCAGTATGTAGTGTCTCTACTTTAAAGAGTCCTCTCCTGCTGATGTTCAGGTGTATATCAGTATGTAGTGTCTCTACTTTAAAGAGTTCTCTCCTGCTGATGTTCAGGTGTATATCAGTATGTAGTGTCTCTACTTTAAAGAGTCCTCTCCTGCTGATGTTCAGGTGTATATCAGTATGTAGTGTCTCTACTTTAAAGAGTCCTCTCCTGCTGATGTTCAGGTGTATATCAGTATGTAGTGTCTCTACTGTGAAGAGTCCTCTCCTGATGATGTTCAGGTGTATATCAGTATGTAGTGTCTCTACTTTAAAGAGTCCTCTCCTCCTGATGTTCAGGTGTATATCAGTATGTAGTGTCTCTACTTTAAAGAGTCCTCTCCTGCTGATGTTCAGGTGTATATCAGTATGTAGTGTCTCTACTTTAAAGAGTCCTCTCCTAATGATGTTCAGGTGTATATCAGTATGTAGTGTCTCTACTTTAAAGAGTCCTCTCCTGCTGATGTTCAGGTG
Source organism: Pogonophryne albipinna (assembly GCA_028583405.1). NCBI lineage: Eukaryota > Metazoa > Chordata > Actinopteri > Perciformes > Artedidraconidae > Pogonophryne > Pogonophryne albipinna. Next base: position 29,692,145 of record CM053260.1, read on the forward strand.
TATATCAGTATGTAGTGTCTCTACTTTAAAGAGTCCTCTCCTGCTGATGTTCAGGTGTATATCAGTATGTAGTGTCTCTACTTTAAAGAGTCCTCTCCTGCTGATGTTCAGGTGTATATCAGTATGTAGTGTCTCTACTTTAAAGAGTCCTCTCCTGCTGATGTTCAGGTGTATATCAGTTTGTAGTGTCTCTACTTTAAAGAGTCCTCTCCTGCTGATGTTCAGGTGTATATCAGTATGTAGTGTCTCTACTTTAAAGAGTCCTCTCCTGCTGATGTTCAGGTGTATATCAGTATGTAGTGTCTCTACTTTAAAGAGTTCTCTCCTGCTGATGTTCAGGTGTATATCAGTATGTAGTGTCTCTACTTTAAAGAGTCCTCTCCTGCTGATGTTCAGGTGTATATCAGTATGTAGTGTCTCTACTTTAAAGAGTCCTCTCCTGCTGATGTTCAGGTGTATATCAGTATGTAGTGTCTCTACTTTAAAGAGTCCTCTCCTGCTGATGTTCAGGTGTATATCAGTATGTAGTGTCTCTACTGGGACATGTCTCCATGCTTTAATGTTCAAAAAGCTCTTTATTTTTCTCATACTGCCTGTGTTGCAGCACCTCTTTTCACCGATATTGGCGATATTGTATCGATACACGGACGCCAAGTATCGATATTTTATGATATAAACAGTAGCATATCCCTAGGAAAGATGGTCGTTCACTTGACTGATGATTTCTAATGTATTGAAAACTCCAAAAAACAACTTAAGAGCTACAGAAAGACACAAAACAACAAATGCATTTAAGCTACATCCATATGAGTTACTTTACCATTAAACAAGTGAACTTCAAATAGTTAGCAAAGTTATAATACAGTATATAAACGAACTAAGACACAAACCAAAAAATTTTATTACAGTTAACACTAACCTTGTGCCTCTTGCTAACACTTAAATGTAAACTTAATATTTTGTTATCGCCGTATTTAAATGTTGTTAACTCCGTTAATATCTGTACTTTATTATCTCCGTTCTTTTTCTCCGTCAAGTTTTGCTTTGGGAACAGCAACTTCCTGCTAATAGCGCAAAAATAAAAGCATGTCTATATAAAACAGGAAGTTACGTTAAGACAGTATACGATTGCAATGAAAGTAACAAAAACAATGCCATCTCCTGCCATTTCAGGTTCAAAGAACACAAGTTGTGTTATTTACATAAACTATTCATATTGCAAATACATTTTTTAACCAGGAAGGCAAGACGGATATGGATATGAGTAGGGATGTAACGATACCAAAAACTCACGGTACGATAATATCGCGATAACAAGTCCACGGTACGGTATTTATCGCGATATTGAATAATAAAGGGGGGGGGGAAATGTAATTTTTTTTTTTCAATAACAATTTTTTTTACTCGGAAAATGTTTCTTTATTACATAATAAATCAGATTTGTACAGCATTTTAGTAGGATAGCAGTATTTTAAAGTGTCAAAAACAAAGTGACAGTAACAGACCGGAACAAGAAAACCAGTGTGTTTGTACCTACTAGTAGGCCTACTACCAAACAAAGTAGGCATTTTCTTTGTGCCACTGCATCTCACAAATAAACAAGGACATTTAATAATCAGACCCTGGAATAAAATAAATCAAGTTTCACTTTAGTTTTTCAAGTAACTCAACTCAAACTCACTAGTCACTCACTCAGCATCATCAGACAGGTTTTTAGGAATATGAGAATGTCCACATTTCCAGGTATTTATAAGCTGGGATGTTTGGGCGTTTACAATATCCCCTGCTCTGGAAAAGACTCTCTCGCTTGGTACTGATGTTGCTGGGACTGATGTTGCTGGTACTGATGTTGCTGGTACTGATGTTGCTGGTACTGATGTTGCTGGTACTGATGTTGCTGGTACTGATGTTGCTGGGACAGCAGTGGTCGCGTTAACCGAATATTTTATTTAACAATGACGGAAAAATCTGAAAGCAGTCTGTCATTTTGACAGATTAGAACAAACTCGGAACAGCGCCAACGTTTCCCCGCAGCGAAGCTCTTGTGTTATGCCGTGTTATGCATGCCCTCCAAAAGGAAATGATATAGTTTCCAACCCGTACTTTGCCGTACAGATCAATACATGTCTGGGAGGTTTTGCTTTACGCTGTGCGCGCTCCCGCGAGGTGCATGCACCCACGGCATAACACCGCCCCCCCCCCGTAGACAGTTCACGAGCGTGCTCTCTCTCTCTGTTCAGACCCGACGGGTAATAAGGGATTATGACGGACATTTTACGATCCTGTCTATCAAAATGACGGACATCGAAAAAGTCTAACGCCACCTCAGTGGGACGGAGAGATATGCTTTGGCCATGGGTGACAGCAGTGGGTCAAACTGTGCATTGTCTCTCCGCCACTTCAACAACAATACCGTTTTTGCCAAGAAGGTGAGGCTTATTGACAGAGATATAAATATACTGTTGGTACTTGTCAATGTCTCTAGGTGTGTACATGTAGCCCTGTAAATACGATGTCCTTTTGTGTTCTGTTGTTTTATGTTCATGTTGTAACCTACTTGCTGCCATGTTGGACAGGTCTCTCTTGAAAAAGAGATCGATGATCTCAATGGGACCACCTGGTTAAATAAAGGTTTAAAACAAAAAAAAGTAATTAAAAATTACATTACATTACATTGCATTGCATTTAGCTGACGCTTTTATCCAAAGTGACTTACAATAAGTACATTCGACCAGGAAGACACAACCTTGAAGAAAACAGAATCATAAAGTACATCAGGTTTCATAGAGCCAAACATTTCAAGTGCTTCTCAACTGGCTTTAGATAAGCCAGTCCTTTATTAGTAAAATTATAAAATAATTTTTCTTTTTTTAAATCGCGGTACATTTTGTCAGTCTCACGACGGTATTGGGACGTTTATTTACCGCGATACCGCGATATTCGGTATATCGTTACATCCCTAGATATGAGCCATGTGATTTGCAATATCGCAATATACCGTATCGCAATACTTAGCATATCGTAGAATCGCAATACTATCATATCTTGGCTTAAGTATTGCAATAGTATCGTATTGTCTGGAGCCTGGTTATTCCCACCCCTACTGTGTACAGTAACAGACAAAACAGCTCCAACATACAGAGTTTCGCCCCGGGGTGACACCATGTTCGTACAAAAAGTGATCCTGACAGAAGACACTGTTACTGTAAGTGAGGCTGACTGAGGGTTCATAACGAGGGAAAACTCCCACAACAATGAGGTCAAAGGGGGTGGGGAGGGCTAATCTCTCTGGACACTGGTCTGCAAGTGTTAAAATAGACGGGGTATTTAGAAGAAGTCCCCCAGTCTCTCATGTTGGTGAGACAGGGCAAATATTAATTGATTGCTATTTTCTACATTACATCCATATTCCACTTTTATAAACACATGTATTACAAATTAATACACCCCTATTTCACCATTATTACACCAGTATTTCACCCTAATTATACCCAAGTTACACTGTTATTACACCCTTACGGAGAGTCCACACAGCAGCGTGCGTTGACGCTTGGCGGTGGGCGTGTCTGAAGCTTGGGGATTTTTTGCGAGCAACGCGACCAACAACCAATCACATGAATCTCCCGCCCCGACATACAAAGCAATAGCAATGTTAAAACGAAGTCAACTGGATATAAAATCCCCAAACAGGCGAAAACCTACCAGTTTCACCCACTGTCTCTGCCTCCTCCCTCCATGCCTCACTCCTCCGGTTTGTATCCCGGTAGATGAACAGAGACTGATCAGCACCGGGTGATTCACTACCGCCATAATGAATTTTCCCTCCCTGTTATTACACCCATATTCGGTTCTGGTCCAGGCTCTCGTCATCTCACGCCTAGACTACTGCAACTCCCTCCTGGCTGGTCTACCTGCATGTGCCATCCGACCTCTGCAGCTCATCCAGAATGCAGCGGCTCGTCTGGTCTTCAACCTTCCTAAATTCTCCCACACCACTCCGCTCCTCCGCTCCCTTCACTGGCTTCCGGTAACTGCTAGAATCCACTTCAAGACACTGGTACTTGCGTACCATGCTGTGAATGGATCTGGCCCTTCCTACATCCAGGACATGGTTAAACTGTACACCCCAGCACGTGCACTCCACTCTGCATCAGCCAAACGACTCGTTGCACCCGCACTGCCAAGGGGACCCAAGTTCCCATCAGCAGAAACACGTGGGTTTGCTATCCTGGCTCCAAAATGGTGGAATGAGCTCCCCATTGACATCAGGACAGCAGATAGCTTACACACCTTCCGGCGCAGACTGAAAACTCATCTCTTTCGACTCCACTTCGAGCGATAGAATTACTAACAGAGCACTTATATACTAATAAAGGACTGGCTTACCTAAAGCCAGTTGAGTAGCACTTGAAATGTTTTTGCTCTATGAAACCTGATGTACTTTATGATTCTGTTTTCTTCAAGTTTGTATCTTGTTGGTCGAACGCACTTATTGTAAGTCGCTTTGGATAAAAGCGTCAGCTAAATGAAATGTAATGTAATGTAATTACTCTGTTATTACACCCATGGAATACCCATATTACACTGTTATCACACATGGATACAAAAATCTGTAGAAATGCCTGTTTTCTGGTTATCACTTGTTCACCTTGTGAGGAAAAGACTGAAATGTAGTGTGTTACATAAGGCTTTACGTGCTAATCCCAACAATAGGATGTATAGATTTTATTTTCCACGCTGCAGAATTGCAAATTAGTTTGAAAGTGCGTCAAACCTGCACACAGCCATTGATCATAATCCTAACCCCGCACTGACCTAGAGCCACGACCCTTTTACCCTCTCATTAATCCAGCGCCTCACTTGTTAGGGATCAGGGTTTATATTCTGCTTATTCTATATTCAACCTATAATCATCGGGAAATATATTGTATTTCTGAAAGGCACATTAAAGAATGTATTGTCACCCGCTAGAAAAACAACACATCGAGTCTTAAAGGCTAATGTTTGCTTATCTGTTATTTATTGATGTTTTTTTGTGCTTTGTCTAAAAGCAGCATTTCTCCCATGTGAGACAATAACATTTACCGAATACTTAACTTTTAGGAGGGTGACACTTTAAAATGTATCCTTGTAAGTATGTAATCAGCTTTTGGACTAAAACATATGCCTTTAAGGACAAAATATGTCCCCATTGACACAATTTACGATGCAATGGATGCATTATGTACCACTTTCTTATACATCAGGCTTTAAATTAAAAAGCCCTGGCTTCTAATTTGTAGTTTTTACTGTTAATTAATTATCTCATGTTGGACATATGGCTAAACACAGGCTTTATTCCTGGTTTCCTGGACAAAATAATTTTAAAAAGCATCCATAAATTATCTTGAACAACAAATAATGACATGTTTGTGTTGTCTTCTGTTACGGAAACAACAGCCACGTTTAGAAAGTGGAAAAGAATATTGATATAGACATACTTTTGGGACTTTTTTACAATTTTGGACTAGTACAATCTTATTTTAAAAGGGATGCACAAGGTTATCAAATGTGATGTATTGAACGAAAGAGGAGAGGAAGGAAGTGACATCTGTTCAATCCAAAGCAGGTCTAATAAATGTTAACATGAAGTAAAATAAAATGTGCATAATTCACAATTCTGATATCTCCACCATTATTGGCTGCTTTTTCCCCGATAGAAAAACACGACAGAGCCCTCTGAACACCAATAATACTCCACATTTCATTTTCCCACAACTTCCTTCCCCACATATCAGCTTTAAAAGTGGGTTAGGGGACATAAGGCTTTGTGACCTATAAGCCCTCATCACTGTTTTCTCTCTCTCTCTCTCTCTCTCTCTCTCTTTCTCTCTCTCTCAATAATGTAGCACAGTTTGAGAGTGAGAGCCCTCGCTCTCAAACTGTTTTTAAAGCATCTTCTTCAGTCATTCCATCTATAAATGGATTTTGAAAAACAAGAGCAGAACTGTACTTCCAAGAAAATATAAGATAATAATGTTGTTTATTTAGAAGACACAACAGCAGAACTGTTCTTTTATAAACAACATTTCTCAGAATTCTTCGATAATAATGTCGTTCATTCAGAAAAAAAAGGAAAAATATTTTCTTTCTCAAACTCCCTTAGAGAATCACATGAGAGGGGGTCTTGGTGTGTGTGTGTGTGTGTGTGTGTGTGTGTGTGTGTGTGTGTGTGTGTGTGTGTGTGTGTGTGTGTGTGTGTGTGTGTGTGTGTGTGTGTGTGTGTGTGTGTGTGTGTGTGTGTGTGTGTGTGTGATTTTTGGAGTGAAATTGAAATTTGAAATGGCTCTGTAATCTCTCTGCTAGACAAAGGATGGAGGAGGTCAGTCTCAGTTCAAACACTCTTTCTGGAAACACTCTAATGAAATTAAATGTGGTCGACCGTTACACAAAGACCACTTTGGGAAATAAAAAAACTGAGGATTGAATTCTGTATTTCTGCCTCAGCACGAGAGGGAGATATTTCATTGTTGCAAATGTTAGGCATTGATGACTCTGCTGTTTCTACAGCTGTCAGATTGTCCAGAAAAGTAGAGATACAAACTCCTAATAAAGAGGTGAAAAAACTCAAAAACACACACACTTATCATGCCTATATAAACACCTGAACATCAGCAGGAAAGGACTCTTTAAAGTACTCGGAGTTGAGCCGCTCCTCCTTCGCGTCGAAAGGAGGCAGTTGAGGTGGTTCGGGCACCTAGTTAGGATGCCACCTGGGCGCCTCCCTAGGGAGGTGTTCCAGGCACGTCCAGCTGGGAAGAGACCAAGGGGTAGACCTAGGACCAGGTGGAGGGATTATATCTCTTCGCTGGCCTGGGAGCGCCTTGGAATCCCCCAGTCAGAGCTGGTTGATGTCGCCAGGGAAAAGAAAGTTTGGGGCTCTCTGCTGGAACTGCTACCCCGCGACCTGACCACGGATAAGCGGGAGAAGATGGATGGATGGACACTACATACTGAGGTTTCTCCCATTTTTTCCCCTTAAACTGTGGGTTTTCTCTGGAAGTTGTTCCTTGTACGATGTGAGGGTCTAAGGATAGAGGGTCTAAGCACAGAGGGTCTAAGCACAGAGGGTCTAAGCACAGAGGGTCTAAGCACAGAGGGTCTAAGCACAGAGGGTCTAAGGACAGAGGGTCTAAGCACAGAGGGTCTAAGGACAGAGGGTCTAAGCACAGAGGGTCTAAGCACAGAGGGTCTAAGCACAGAGGGTCTAAGGACAGAGGGTCTAAGCACAGAGGGTCTAAGGACAGCGGGTGTCGTTTTTCTCATACTGATATTCTAAACAATCTGTGCTGTTGTATTTGCTGTAAAGTGTCTCTACTGTAGGCTATTTTTATTATATGTTCAGCACTTTGGCTCGAACTAAAATCCTTTATAAATGGGCTATATAAATAAAACTTGATTTGATTTGATTTGATACTGATATACACCTGAACATCAGCAGGAGAGGACTCTTTAAAGTAGAGAGACTACATACTGATATACACCTGAACATCAGCAGGAGAGGACTCTTTAAAGTAGAGACACTACATACTGATATACACCTGAACATCAGCAGGAGAGGACTCTTTAAAGTAGAGACACTACATACTGATATACACCTGAACATCAGCAGGAGAGGACTCTTTAAAGTAGAGACACTACATACTGATATACACCTGAACATCAGCAGGAGAGGACTCTTTAAAGTAGAGACACTACATACTGATATACACCTGAACATCAGCAGGAGAGGACTCTTTAAAGTAGAGACACTACATACTGATATACACCTGAACATCAGCAGGAGAGGACTCTTTAAAGTAGAGACACTACATACTGATATACACCTGAACATCAGCAGGAGAGGACTCTTTAAAGTAGAGACACTACATACTGATATACACCTGAACATCAGCAGGAGAGGACTCTTTAAAGTAGAGAGACTACATACTGATATACACCTGAACATCAGCAGGAGAGGACTCTTTAAAGTAGAGACACTACATACTGATATACACCTGAACATCAGCAGGAGAGGACTCTTTAAAGTAGAGACACTACATACTGATATACACCTGAACATCAGCAGGAGAGGACTCTTTAAAGTAGAGACACTACATAATGATATACACCTGAACATCAGCAGGAGAGGACTCTTTAAAGTAGAGACACTACATACTGATATACACCTGCACATCAGCAGGAGAGGACTCTTTAAAGTAGAGACACTACATAATGATATACACCTGAACATCAGCAGGAGAGGACTCTTTAAAGTAGAGACACTACATACTGATATACACCTGCACATCAGCAGGAGAGGACTCTTTAAAGTAGAGACACTACATACTGATATACACCTGAACATCAGCAGGAGAGGACTCTTTAAAGTAGAGACACTACATACTGATATACACCTGAACATCAGCAGGAGAGGACTCTTTAAAGTAGAGACACTACATACTGATATACACCTGCACATCAGCAGGAGAGGACTCTTTAAAGTAGAGACACTACATACTGATATACACCTGAACATCAGCAGGAGAGGACTCTTTAAAGTAGAGACACTACATACTGATATACACCTGAACATCAGCAGGAGAGGACTCTTTAAAGTACAGACACTACATACTGATATACACCTGAACATCAGCAGGAGAGGACTCTTTAAAGTAGAGACACTACATACAGATATACACCTGAACATCAGCAGGAGAGGACTCTTTAAAGTAGAGACACTACATACTGATATACACCTGAACATCAGCAGGAGAGGACTCTTTAAAGTAGAGACACTACATACTGATATACACCTGAACATCAGCAGGAGAGGACTCTTTAAAGTACAGACACTACATACTGATAGACACCTGAACATCAGCAGGAGAGGACTCTTTAAAGTAGAGACACTACATACTGATATACACCTGAACATCAGCAGGAGAGGACTCTTTAAAGTAGAGACACTACATACTGATAGACACCTGAACATCAGCAGGAGAGGACTCTTTAAAGTAGAGACACTACATACTGATATACACCTGAACATCAGCAGGAGAGGACTCTTTAAAGTAGAGACACTACATACTGATATACACCTGAACATCAGCAGGAGAGGACTCTTTAAAGTAGAGACACTACATAATGATATACACCTGAACATCAGCAGGAGAGGACTCTTTAAAGTAGAGACACTACATACTGATATACACCTGCACATCAGCAGGAGAGGACTCTTTAAAGTAGAGACACTACATAATGATATACACCTGAACATCAGCAGGAGAGGACTCTTTAAAGTAGAGACACTACATACTGATATACACCTGCACATCAGCAGGAGAGGACTCTTTAAAGTAGAGACACTACATACTGATATACACCTGAACATCAGCAGGAGAGGACTCTTTAAAGTAGAGACACTACATACTGATATACACCTGAACATCAGCAGGAGAGGACTCTTTAAAGTAGAGACACTACATACTGATATACACCTGCACATCAGCAGGAGAGGACTCTTTAAAGTAGAGACACTACATACTGATATACACCTGAACATCAGCAGGAGAGGACTCTTTAAAGTAGAGACACTACATACTGATATACACCTGAACATCAGCAGGAGAGGACTCTTTAAAGTACAGACACTACATACTGATATACACCTGAACATCAGCAGGAGAGGACTCTTTAAAGTAGAGACACTACATACAGATATACACCTGAACATCAGCAGGAGAGGACTCTTTAAAGTAGAGACACTACATACTGATATACACCTGAACATCAGCAGGAGAGGACTCTTTAAAGTAGAGACACTACATACTGATATACACCTGAACATCAGCAGGAGAGGACTCTTTAAAGTACAGACACTACATACTGATAGACACCTGAACATCAGCAGGAGAGGACTCTTTAAAGTAGAGACACTACATACTGATATACACCTGAACATCAGCAGGAGAGGACTCTTTAAAGTAGAGACACTACATACTGATAGACACCTGAACATCAGCAGGAGAGGACTCTTTAAAGTAGAGACACTACATACTGATATACACCTGAACATCAGCAGGAGAGGACTCTTTAAAGTAGAGAAAGAAGACTGATAAACATGAGAAATATAGTTGTTTATAATTGTTTTCAGATTATACATGCCTGGGAATGAGAAAATACCTTCGTATATGAAAAGCATTTAGCAGATAGAGGAAGAGCACTTTCTCCCACATTAATATTTAAATATATGCAGCCAGGTGCTACACAATCTAATTAGATGTTCAGCTCCACAGGGTCTGAGTATGATGTTGGTGTTTAAGGTATTGTGTTTACAAGAATGTGGCTTTGCACAGACATCATAAGCACATTATATATTTAAATGATCTCACATTAAGCAAAGGGGCAGCAGCCAGAGTCACAATGAGTCCATTCAAGATAAAAAGCAAGACATGGTAGAAAATGAAGAGTGCAACTCGAGGGTTGTTCTGTCTTTATTCCTAAAGTACTTAAAGGACACACTGAGTTAACTTCCAGGGCATCAGGTTCATAATGTGAAGCCGTATTTCTCAACAGAGAATCATATTGCACGCATGCTCTGTTTACAGTACACATGTGTTTTTGCATGAGCTGATTCGTGCTTAAAATACTAATGTTAGTTCATTGGAAATGTGTGCGTTTTGTGATTGAATATTGTCGTTTTCCTACTGAATCACAAGCCTTTTTTTCCACATTGAAATGCCTCAATAAGCAGCAGAATGTATCATTTGTAGCACATGCATAAACGCCAGCTGCGAGAACTGCCGGTTCTTAACATAAATGTACACACAAATGACCACATCAAGGAGGTACATCATTAAAACAATATATACTGAACTGGCTGACATTAAGCAGAGGAACAGGGCAGAACAAGACTTGAAATGACTTGAAATTGAGGTAAAAATGTCACGGTCTGTCTGTGTTGTGTTTTGTCTGTCTCTGGTTTCCTGTTTTATTTTGAAAAGTGTTCACCCCCTGTCTTGTCTGTTGATTCCTGTCTCTGGCTGTGTCTCAATTCAGGGGATGTATCCTTAGAAGGGTGCATTCGTAGACCGCACACGTCACTTCCGGCGAAAGAAGGCTGTCCCAATTTTAAAAAAAAGACGAGACTCCTCTGAATGCGGCCCACGAATGCAGCCTACTTTTCCCCAATTTGAAGGATACATCTGGTGTACACTCCGCGGCCTACCATATCCCAGGGTGCAATGCGCGCGGGGAAGAGGGAGTTTTTTTCAAATGAAATGGCTTCCGGTCTCCCAGCAGAATGGATTTAAAAGCAGCCGCAAGCGGAGGAATCACTAATAAATGTGAGTATTGGGTTTTAACTTAATTAAATAAATAGACCAAAGTGAAAACATTTAGACCGGTATAGCCGACAGCATGATGGGATTTATAAAATGCTACCCTGACGTCTGCTGTTAGCTTTATTTATTTTTCTGACATGTTCCAATGTTTTACTGTTTATTAAACTTTGGGACAAAATTACAACCTTTGTATTCAGCTCATTCTGCTTTGAGGTAGGGCTAAAAGAAAAGCCTATTTTCAATATTTCCACCAGATTTGATCATCTTTTATTTAGGTTAAAGTTTATTTAATTTATCCTAATCTCATAATAATAAGGCAATCAAAAATAGACAGCAGCCTTTTGCTTGATGTTAGTTTGTGCTGTCAAAGGGATGCAGGTGTGACTGTCATTTCATCTCTTTAGTTTTTTAAAAACCAGAACATCTTTTTAAATGATCCCTTAAGGAGTGTTTGTCTGAAATGCTGAGAGTTACATTTTGCAATAATACTTTTGCAACCCTGTGTTTAATATGATTAATTCACTTTTTTCTTTTTCTCTTGTTTTTCTCTGTAATTAGGAAAATTCTGGAGAAATGGATCTGCTGGAGAAGGACCCCTAATCTGAAAAGTGCACAGCGGATCATCAGGACAGAGCTGCATCCACCTAGACACCCCGTGGTGCTGGAGAAGGACCCCTAACCCCAGCGGATCATCAGGACAGAGCTGCATCCACCTGGACACCCCGTGGTGCTGGAGAAGGACCCCTAACCCCAGCGGATCATCAGGACAGAGCTGCCATCCACCTGGACCCCCCGAGGTGCTGGAGAAGGACCCCTAACCCCAGCGGATCATCAGGACAGAGCTGCCATCCACCTGGACCCCCCGAGGTGCTGGAGAAGGACCCCTAACCCCAGCGGATCATCAGGACAGAGCTGCCATCCAGCTGGACCCCCCGAGGTGCTGGAGAAGGACCCCTAACCCCAGTGGATCATCAGGACAGAGCTGCATCCACCTGGACACCCCGTGGTGCTGGAGAAAGCAAAACGGCGATCAGGAGCATCCTCCACCCAGACCTCTGCTTACTGCCGTCCTACAGACTTGTGTCTTACTTTCAGAATTTGATTTTTTCTGTGTCCTTTCTTTTAATAGATATTTAACGATTATAGCTTGAGTCCGTCTGATTCCCCAAACAGCTGCTTCTATATACTTGCTGCACATACAATACAAATAAACAACTCCATAAACACACTTTTGGTGATATTTGTGTTACTGCTGGTGATGTTAAATAACATGATTGATTTCCTCTGTCTCAATGATGGAAGTTATAATAATAGAAGACATGAAGCTGCAGAGAGAGGATGGATATATTCTTACCTCTACTTTGTGATTAGATGAAAATACAATATTAAATTGTAATTGTTAAACACATTGTTTATTTCATTTACTGAGGTTTTAACCATTATTTACAACATGTGTACATAAGCAGTGGAATAATAGGGTATCTCTAGGTCATTCAACTGTCTTCAGTTTAATTTTATTAATACAAAAAATAGGTCATAGAAAATGTTTAATAGTGTATTTCAGCAGAGCGAGGGGGGGGGGGGGGGGCACGGTGCTGCTGGACCTGGAGGTGCTGACCTGGGGTCAGTGGAACATCATCTGGGCAGGGTTAGGGGAAGAAGGAGAATATAAACTGTTATAATCACAGCTATTAAGATTAGAACACTAATATTGTTAACAATCAATCTATACAACATGCTTTTGTTCCTTTAAAAAACACATTGTTTTATTAGTACAGAAAAATTAAGATTTTAAATATATGAAATAATATGATTAAATTACATCAGCTATATTTAATTTACTTGTTAACTTACTAATGTAACATTACTGGGGGCTCAAGGAACAGCTTCATGTTATTTACCTGGCCATGGTTCTCTTTATTTAATCTCCGACGGTGATCTCCAAAAAATGTAAAAGTAAAGTTTCTGGATCCTTTTCAACTAATTAGCTAGCAGGCTGCTGGAGCAACGCAACCGAACAGCGCGTATCACGTGACGTAAATACGAAGCGCTCCGTAGGCTAGACCGTCTCATTTCGTAGGCCGCTCGGTCCAGCCTACGCGGTCTCGTCGGCCGCATCCTGCGTCGACCGCGTAGGCTGCGTACCCCGAAGGATACAACCCCTGAATTGAGACACGGCCTCTGTGTTTGCCGTCCTGTGTCTGATTGTCTGATTGTGTCCACCTGTTGCCCTTGTGTTTCTGCCTCCCCTGCCCAGCTGTGTCTTGTCCTGTGATTACCCTTCTTTGTATTTAGTCTTGTCTTCCCCTGTGCTCCATGTCAGTTCATTGTTTGTCTTTCCCTTCACGTCACGCTCCATGTTTGTCCCTGAAGTTTTTTGATCCTGGATTCTTTACTCGTGCTCCCCTGATTTGGTAATGTTAAGTTTGTTTCTTGTTTTCTTTTGTCATCGGCTTTTGTAAAATAAAGCTTTTTGTTACCCCTTAAAACCCGCTTATCCTTTTTAATACTGCATTTGGGTCCTACCTTTTCCCGAATCCTGACAAAAAAGATGCAAATGTTAGAAATTCAAAAGTATTTTCTCCTGAGATACTTCAAAGGACATCAGGTTCATAATGTATATCCGTATTTTCAAACAGAGACACATAGTGTATGCTAATGTTCTATTTACTGTACAAACTCAATTGCAGTCTGTAGAAATATGTGCATTTGGTGATGGGACATTCTTTCTGAATCACACACAGTATGCTGATTTCAGAAGAGCGTTTTCAACGTTTTACATTGAAATGCCTCAATGAGCACAATCATTTATCATTTGCAGCACATGCATAAACGCCAGCTGCGAGTTCTGATAGCACTTGATCCGTATTCAACATAAATGTACACACAAAATACCACATCAAGGAGGTACATCGTTACAAATGACATGATGTATTGAATGATCTTGTAACAAATGGTGTACTGTCTTATTCTCCTGAGATACTTTAAGGACATCAGGTTCATAATGTAAAGCCTCATTTCCCCAGAGACACAAACACATTGCATGCTATGATTCTCTGCATGAGCTGCTTCGTGCTTATCGTAGCAACGCGAGGTCATTTTCTCAAAAGTCTGTAGAAATAGGTGCATTTTATGATGGGACAACCTCACTGAATCACATACAGTTTGATGTTTTCCAGCACAGCAATGTTCTGCATTTGAACGCCTCACTGAGCAGCAGAATATCTTCTTTTATCTCCAGAGCAGCGTAGATTTAAAACAGAATTCATCATTTTCACCGCATTAACGCCGGCTGCGAGTCCTGCCAACACTTGTTCAGCGTTACATGTACACACATTTAATTAGAAAAGACCACATGAAGGAGGGTATTAACATATGGTAAAGCCTGCATGAATACATGAGGAAGCCATGGGCCATATTTAGACATCACCGAGACATATTGGCCGACTGCTCACATTCCACTTCTTCACTCTTCAGTGGAGGTTTGGCACTCCTGATGTCCTCCTCACGCTGTCCTGGCTTTAAGGTAAGATAATAAGATAAGTAGCAGCCTGTAAGTACTTTATTGATCCCATTTTACGAGAAATGTTTGCGTTGCAGCAGCATAGAAAGACAAGGCATTTTTGAGAAATAAAAAGACTAGAAATAAACAATCCAAATGTAAACATCTCAAATAGAAATAAAATAGCATTAAAAAAGTAGTATGTTGAAATACAAATTTACAGTAACAAAATATAGAGCAGGATATTATATTTACATTAAGTCTGTAAGGAATGGAATATTAAATATGACATTGAATATAAATGTGAAATGTACAGTGTAAGTTTAAGTCCAGTTTTCCGGAGTCGTGTGGTGCAGTGGGTTGTCCGTAGGTGTTGGGGTCAGGGGGTCACAGGTTCAAACCCCGCTGCAGTCAGCATGTTGTTGTGTCCCTGAGACACTTCACCCCAAAGTGCTCCTGTGGGGATTGCCCACAGTATTGAGTATGTAAGTCGCTTTGGATAAAAGCATCTAACAAGTGACACGTAATGTAATGTCTTCCAAGAGCAACTATGGAGCAGAGAGTTCTCTGCCAGCCACAGGAGATGTTGTATAGTTATTGCAGTAGGCAGGAATGTACACCAACAGAACATGTTTTTAGGGCTTCTCTGCATCCGGACGCTGAGGATTAACCTGGAGAACAGAGGGAGACGGACACTGAGATTTGAAAGCTGCTAAATAGGGCGGCTATGGGGAGTGTCCAAAAAACGATATAACTTTTATTACATTTACTTAACCTCGAGCATCAGATTACACAAATGTATGCTAAACACTTATTCTAATATTGACTTTCATTAGATATACACTAACAAGTTAAGACAATACTAAAGGGCAGGGCTATATATTGATATTATATTGAAATGATATGAGTTTTTCTCTTTTATGATTTAGATTATGAATATTTTGTAAGGGATAATGTGTAGCGAGGCTTTATTGAATGAAACTGATTTCCTAATTGGTCAAAAACATGTGATATTTAATTTGTTCTTCATATCACAAAGCACTACTGCATGTTGGGGTTTTCCTTTTCCTGTAGTGTGTTCTAGATGTTTTTTGTGCATGAATAGGACTCTTTAAAGTAGAGACACTACATACTGATATACACCTGAACACCATCAGAAGAGGACTCTTTAAAGTAGAGACACTACATACTGATATACACCTGAACATCAGCAGGAGAGAACTCTTTAAAGTAGAGACACTACATACTGATATACACCTGAACATCATTAGGAGAGGACTCTTTAAAGTAGAGACACTACATACTGATATACACCTGAACATCAGCAGGAGAGGACTCTTTAAAGTAGAGATACTACATACTGATATACACCTGAACATCAGCAGGAGAGGACTCTTTAAAGTAGAGACACTACATACTGATATACACCTGAACACCATCAGAAGAGGACTCTTTAAAGTAGAGACACTACATACTGATATACACTTGAACATCAGCAGGAGAGAACTCTTTAAAGTAGAGACACTACATACTGATATACACCTGAACACCATCAGAAGAGGACTCTTTAAAGTAGAGACACTACATACTGATATACACCTGAACATCAGCAGGAGAGAACTCTTTAAAGTAGAGACACTACATACTGATATACACCTGAACATCATTAGAAGAGGACTCTTTAAAGTAGAGACACTACATACTGATATACACCTGAACATCAGCAGGAGAGGACTCTTTAAAGTAGAGATACTACATACTGATATACACCTGAACATCAGCAGGAGAGGACTCTTTAAAGTAGAGACACTACATACTGATATACACCTGAACACCATCAGAAGAGGACTCTTTAAAGTAGAGACACTACATACTGATATACACCTGAACACCATCAGGAGAGGACTCTTTAAAGTAGAGACACTACATACTGATATACACCTGAACATCAGCAGGAGAGGACTCTTTAAAGTAGAGATACTACATACTGATATACACCTGAACATCAGCAGGAGAGGACTCTTTAAAGTAGAGACACTACATACTGATATACACCTGAACATCAGCAGGAGAGGACTCTTTAAAGTAGAGACACTACATACTGATATACACCTGAACATCATCAGGAGAGGACTCTTTAAAATAGAGACACTACATACTGATATACACCTGAACATCAGCAGGAGAGGACTCTTTAAAGTAGAGACACTACATACTGATATACACCTGAACATCATCAGGAGAGGACTCTTTAAAGTAGAGACACTACATACTGATATACACCTGAACATCAGCAGGAGAGGACTCTTTAAAGTAGAGACACTACATACTGATATACACCTGAACATTAGCAGGAGAGGACTCTTTAAAGTAGAGACACTACATACTGATATACACCTGAACATCAGCAGGAGAGGACTCTTTAAAGTAGAGACACTACATACTGATATACACCTGAACATCATCAGGAGAGGACTCTTTAAAGTAGAGACACTACATACTGATATACACCTGAACATCATCAGGAGAGGACTCTTTAAAGTAGAGACACTACATACTGATATACACCTGAACATCAGCAGGAGAGGACTCTTTAAAGTAGAGACACTACATACTGATATACACCTGAACACCATCAGGAGAGGACTCTTTAAAGTAGAGACACTACATACTGATATACACCTGAACACCATCAGGAGAGGACTCTTTAAAGTAGAGACACTACATAATGTTGTTCATATAAACTATGAATTATAATTAAAAATGGTCTCCATGTTCGTGTTTCTGGGTGATATGGAGTAGTGTGATTTGTCATTGAGATGCATGGCGCTTCCCTGCCTGACCTTTGGATCGCTGATGGTGTGTTTGACTATTGGAAAGCTGACTCAGCACTTTGAATAAAACGTGATGCAGGGATTGGAGGATCTTCTGAAGGACAGTGACACGGAGGAGAACTTCAAATAAGCCCAGAAATAACCCCCTCCCTCGTCTATATAGCTTCAAATTCCTCTTTACGCCATCGTCTCTGCTCTCCCTACATCACTTTTACCACGGAAAACGTCAAACGGGTTGCAATAGCCCAGGTTTCAGGTCGTTTATGGAGAGAACTCATTGATGTCCGCTCTATTTCTGACTGGAAAATTATCACTTTTACATGTTGAGGAACAAAATGCTTATAAACGAGGCATTCTGCAGCAGCGATTAAAAATCAACCATGTTGTGTTTTTAATCTGTGTTATTAGGTGACAATGACTGCCACAGAGTTTCTCATATCATATTCACCCTCCTTTACACACCGTCAGGGGCGGACTGGCCATTGGGAATACCGGGAGTGTTCCCGGTGGGCCGGTGCTGTACGTGGGCCGGAGGGCCAACAAAAAAATCTAAAAATTAATTTAAAAAAAATAGTTTTTTTTCTTTGCCTAAATCCTACCGGCCCACATTTGTAAGTGTTCCGGCCACTCCCTGGAGGGGTGTGGACGGAATACTGACTGGTTTTCGGACCCCCCCAGACCCCCCCAATAAAGCAAAACTGCACGTTTCAGAGTGGCCTTTTATTGTGGCCAGCCTAAGGCACACCTGTGCAATAATCATGCTGTCTAATCAGCATCTTGATATGCCACACCTGTGAGGTGGGATGGATTATCTCGGCAAAGGAGAAGTGCTCACTATCACACATTTTTTCAGATTTGTGAACAATATTTGAGAGAAATGGTTATTTTGTGTATATAGAAAATGTTTTAGATCTTTGAGTTCATCTCATGAGAAATGGGAGCAAAGACAAAAGAGTTACGTTTATATTTTTGTTCAGTGTATGTGCTTAGTGACGAGTGTCGAGAGATGTGCTTAAATCAAATCAAATCAAGTTTTATTTATAAAGCACATTTCTAAACGATTTTTGGTCGAGCCAAAGTGCTGTACATATAATAAAAATAGCCTACAGTAGAGACACTTTACAGCAAATACAACAGCACAGATTGTTCAGAATATCAGTATGATAAAAACGACACCCTCTGTCCTCAGACCCTCTGTCCTCAGACCCTCTGTCCTTAGACCCTCTGTCCTCAGACCCTCTGTCCTCAGACCCTCTGTCCTTAGACCCTCTGTCCTCAGACCCTCTGTCCTTAGACCCTCTGTCCTCAGACCCTCTGTCCTTAGACCCTCACATCGTACAAGGAAAAACTTCCAGAGAAAACCCACAGTTTAAAGGGAACATGGGAGAAACCTCAGGGAGAGCAACAGAGGAGGGATCCCTCTCCCAGGACGGACAGACGTGCAATAGATGCCTTAGTGTTGAGTGTGGATATATGTGTTTAGCGTAGGGTGCTTAGTTTCCCTCCTTCAGCTGTGTTTTCTAACAGCTTCCTTTCTTTAGACTGTACCACTTTGACGGTGAGGGTTATTTTGGTTATTAGCTATATTTCTTTTATTTAAGTAGGCTCCTTTTTTGGAGTCCTCCTTTTGTTAGGTGGGTTATCAACCTGTGCCCTTTTGGCCCTTTTGTTTGTTCAGGCTGCACGCCTTCCATTTTGTTACACCCTGTTCTGTAATAAAATTACTTATAATTATTACCAATTACATACTGGTGTGTGTTGCATTCCTCTTCCCCTAGTTGGGACGTAACAACACCCTAAATCAAAATAAGCATATCTTTTTTCACCAAACCTCAGAGAGATCCTAATCCCTGTGTTTCTCAGCTGGTTTCCTACGGTTTCTGAATCATTCATCAGGCTGCAGGCTTTGTCTTTTCCATTTGGGTCAGACTGGAGCCCTCCATTATATAAAGCCAGTTCCGTCTGAACACAACACTAAACTCCTACTGGGGATCAACCCAAGGCAAAAAGCCACACAGTTAGATTTATAATTTAGCTTTTTTTTAAGAAAAAGGGGGAACTCCTCCCTCCTCAGGTGATCCACAGTACTCTGGTGAAAAGCTTCTATGGGCAGTGAATAAAGAGAAGTTGCATAAGTGCATTACTGTAGCAGACTGAGGCTTCATTGTGCTCTGAAGAATCCTACATATAGAGATATATAAACGTACTAACCATTCTGCCCTTTTCCTTGAAACAGCAGTGGTAGAAAATACAACTTTAATGATCCATCGGTTACATTTGCGAGCTATATTTGGTAGTATATGGGGTTAAAAAAAACTATTATCAGCTCCCATTTTAACAGCTGCAACATCACCACGTTATGATCTAGTCATGTTATGGCAAACAGGAATGTGAAAGCTAAAAAAAAAAGAAAAAATTGATGTTTTTAACCACAACATGTCGGTATAAAATGTCCCTTTGAGCTGAAACACAAACCAGATGGTCAACAACGACAACACCAACTCAGCTCATTAATTATTTGTCATAAACGAATGTACAGCATCTGAAGAGGACCAGGATTACCAGTCCTTCATGTATAGAGTAGAAAAGCAGAATGTAAATAAAATAAAGTGAACAGATGCAGTGTTGTTGTGCTGGATTTGCTGATTGACTGCAGGCATATGATGCATGATTACGCACCAAATGATCTCTCTGGGCACATATGGGAACTTGTTTTTAAAGTTAAAGTGATAATTTCAGCTGTTGAATACTGCAGCTCAATCTGTTTTTGTGTGTGTTTACAGTATATCCAAATGCCTAAACATTGTGGATTTGTGTTTAAATAAAGATTATTTCTTATCCCCTGCACGTGTGTTTGCTAACAGCGGTTAGGGGTAATTGATTTGTTTGAAGTCACACAGGAAGAGAAGGAGGCCTGCGTCTTCGGACAAAGGAAGCATTATCCAGGATTATTCGGGATTAACCAGGAGAAATTGTGATGGACAGCAGGAAAGAGAAAAGAGACTCCCCTCCTCCACACAACACACTACTCTACTGAATCCAACCAGATTAAAACTGGCATTTCACTGGTGCTGATTGGCAGCGGAGAGGCTGTGATTAGGGAGGTAAATGCATGTGTCAGTTATCATCCGTCTACATGTGCAGGGATGATATTTTTTTTTGTGGACCATGAAGGCATCATCTCCCTATTTTAATTGGATTTCTCCATTCAATTTTAGATCATTGCAGAGTATAATCTCTGTGGCAAACAAACGTTTATGATACCTGCACGTTTAGTTCAGCAGGATAATCTCCACATATTAACACCACTTTATGATTTTTGAACTAAAAAGCTAACGTTGGGCTATAAAGGAACAACAGCAGGGTCACAAGACTTCATGTCACCACCGCTAAGCTAAAGGTGGCTAATGTTGGGCTATAAAGGAACTACAGCAGGGTCACATGACTTCATGTCACCACCGCTAAGCTAAAGGCGGCTAATGTTGGGCTATAAAGGAACTACAGCACGGTCACATGACTTCAGGTCACCACCGCTAAGCTAAAGGCGGCTAATGTTGGGCTATAAAGGAACTACAGCACGGTCACATGACTTCAGGTCACCACCGCTAAGCTAAAGGAGGCTAATGTTGGGCTATAAAGGAACTACAGCACGGTCACATGACTTCACTTTACCACCGCTAAGCTAAAGGCGGCTAATGTTGGGCTATAAAGGAACTACAGCACGGTCACATGACTTCAGGTCACCACCGCTAAGCTAAAGGAGGCTAATGTTGGGCTATAAAGGAACTACAGCACGGTCACATGACTTCACTTTACCACCGCTAAGCTAAAGGCGGCTAATGTTGGGCTATAAAGGAACTACAGCACGGTCACATGACTTCACTTTACCACCGCTAAGCTAAAGGCGGCTAATGTTGGGCTATAAAGGAACTACAGCACGGTCACATGACTTCACTTTACCACCGCTAAGCTAAAGGTAGCTAATGTTGGGCGTGATGACGTTTATCCGTCTCATTTAAACACTTGTTAGTAACCACCATTTTCTAATTCACCAGTGGGGTATTTACTGACATATTTGATGTCGTAGAATAAAAATCTCTTCAGCTTGTGTTAACCACAGACCTAATTTCAACCAAAAACACTCTATAGCATGTGCTTTTATGTGCATGTTAGTGAGAGGGTACTCCAAAATGTTGAGTCATTCTAGTCAATAAACGTAGTATGTTGCAACATTTAGTCATTTAGTCTTGAGGAAATCTTGTAAGATGTTAGGGTCCAACTCTGAGAATCTGCTATATTAAATCACTTTTTACAATAGTTGGTTAGCGAGCTTGTTTACAAGACTATAACTTGACTGCGATTACAGGGCATAGGGAAGAGAGAGAAATACATGAATAATAAGGAAATTAAAAAGGAAAGGAGGAGGGGGGAAATAAAGAAAGGACCGATATGATAGGACGCTGTAATGAGAAATAAAATGCAACATGCAATGGATGAAGTTTTCTATAGAGAATAAAGCCTGTCCAATAAATGAAGTGTTAAAACAGAGAATAAAACCTGCGTCAGCACAAAGTCTGACTGATGAGTAAACTCCAATCTGAGTCCTAATCCCCTCCAACCATTACTGGAATTACATTACTTCAGATCGGCAGAGAACGAGAAGCAGAGGAGAGTGTGACAGATTGAGAAAGAGAGGAAGACAGAAGGGGGAGATTAGAGGAGAAGTCAGAAAATGAAAGAGGGAGAAGGGTGGAGGTGAGGGAGGGAGGGAAGGAGATGAAGGAAGGAGGGGGGATGGAGGGAGGGAGGATAGGGAGAAGATCCCCTGGGGGAACTGTTAAACTGACTTAATCAGATCAATTTACTGACCTGGATAAACTCTGCTTGACTGGAACACACAACGACTCACATAACAAACCGCCCCTCGAGATCACGCATAGAGAGTGTATATGTGTGTGTGTGTGTGTGTGTGTGTGTGTGTGTGTGTGTGTGTGTGTGTGTGTGTGTGTGTGTGTGTGTGTGTGTGTGTGTGTGTGTGTGTGTGTGTGTGTGTGTGTGTGTGTGTGTGTGTGTGTGTGTGTGTGTGTGTGTGTGTGTGTGTGTGTGTGTGTGTGTGTGTGTGTGTGTGTGTGTGTGTGTCCATGAGAGTAACATTAGAAGTGAACATTAAAAGGAGAAGGAGGGAGTTCCCAAATAAACTCTCCCTTGGTTTTAAGGCGTTGTTTGTACTTTAAACTTGGACGATAGTTATAAGAGTGATATACTTTTTAATGCTTTAACTTTTACTCATTCACGTGAATAAAATATATTAAAGAGTCCTCTCCTGCTGATGTTCAGGTGTATATCAGTATGTAGTGTCTCTACTTTAAAGAGTCCTCTCCTGCTGATGTTCAGGTGTATATCAGTATGTAGTGTCTCTACTTTAAAGAGTCCTCTCCTGCTGATGTTCAGGTGTATATCAGTATGTAGTATCTCTACTTTAAAGAGTCCTCTCCTGCTGATGTTCAGGTGTATATCAGTATGTAGTGTCTCTACTTTAAAGAGTCCTCTCCTGCTGATGTTCAGGTGTATATCAGTATGTAGTGTCTCTACTTTAAAGAGTCCTCTCCTGCTGATGTTCAGGTGTATATCAGTATGTAGTGTCTCTACTTTAAAGAGTCCTCTCCTGCTGATGTTCAGGTGTATATCAGTATGTAGTGTCTCAACTTTAAAGAGTCCTCTCCTGCTGATGTTCAGGTGTATATCAGTATGTAGTGTCTCTACTTTAAAGAGTTCTCTCCTGCTGATGTTCAGGTGTATATCAGTATGTAGTGTCTCTACTTTAAAGAGTCCTCTCCTGCTGATGTTCAGGTGTATATCAGTATGTAGTGTCTCTACTTTAAAGAGTCCTCTCCTGCTGATGTTCAGGTGTATATCAGTATGTAGTATCTCTACTTTAAAGAGTCCTCTCCTGCTGATGTTCAGGTGTATATCAGTATGTAGTGTCTCTACTTTAAAGAGTCCTCTCCTGCTGATGTTCAGGTGTATATCAGTATGTAGTGTCTCTACTTTAAAGAGTCCTCTCCTGCTGATGTTCAGGTGTATATCAGTATGTAGTGTCTCTACTTTAAAGAGTCCTCTCCTGCTGATGTTCAGGTGTATATCAGTATGTAGTGTCTCTACTTTAAAGAGTCCTCTCCTGCTGATGTTCAGGTGTATATCAGTATGTAGTGTCTCTACTTTAAAGAGTCCTCTCCTGCTGATGTTCAGGTGTATATCAGTATGTAGTGTCTCTACTTTAAAGAGTTCTCTCCTGCTGATGTTCAGGTGTATATCAGTATGTAGTGTCTCTACTTTAAAGAGTCCTCTCCTGCTGATGTTCAGGTGTATATCAGTATGTAGTGTCTCTACTTTAAAGAGTCCTCTCCTGCTGATGTTCAGGTGTATATCAGTATGTAGTGTCTCTACTTTAAAGAGTCCTCTCCTGATGATGTTCAGGTGTATATCAGTATGTAGTGTCTCTACTTTAAAGAGTCCTCTCCTGCTGATGTTCAGGTGTATATCAGTATGTAGTGTCTCTACTTTAAAGAGTCCTCTCCTGATGGTGTTCAGGTGTATATCAGTATGTAGTGTCTCTACTTTAAAGAGTCCTCTCCTGCTGATGTTCAGGTGTATATCAGTATGTAGTGTCTCTACTTTAAAGAGTCCTATTCATGCACAAAAAACATATAGAACACACTACAGGAAAAGGAAAACCCCAAAAAGCAGAATAGGGCCTCTTTAATGTTATAGTAGTTGGTCCTTTACTTCAATATGTATGAATCTACAGCATTTACAAGGGGGGAAGTTAGCACATCGGAGGCAGCAGACACACTTTGACTGACATTAAAGCTGCTCAACCCCAAAATGTCTTCTGAAGCTTTCCTCTGATGCAAACCCTCTTTAATTTGCTCACCAGAGGAGATGCAGCATTGATATTTCTCTTTAACGTGGAGATGACTTCAGGCCAAATCATGCAATCATACCCTCAGACGGAAAAACACCAAAATACTGGAATTTAACCGAAAAACTGAGGAGAAAAAATAAGGGGAAAGGAGGAGAGAGGATTATAGATAGATATAAAGATATAAATGGATAGATAGATAGATATGTAGATAGATAGATAGATAGATAGATATGTAGATAGATAGATAGATAGATAGATAGATATAGATAGATAGATAGATAGATAGATAGACAGATAGACAGATAGATAGATAGATAGATAGATAGATAGATAGATAGATAGATAGATAGATAGATAGATAGATAGATAGATGGATAGATATTCTCTAGAAAATACATATCAGAAGAGTATTTACAATTTACAGATTACATTTGAATACTAATAATAATAATAATAATAGATTTAATTTGTTAGCGCTTTTACAGGTGCTCAAAGACGCTTTACAGATATAGTGAAGGGAAAAGAAAAGAAAGGAACAACAAATAAATATATAGTTAAAGTTAAAGTCAAATAATACAAAAACAATCACACATTAAAAGCCAGATTGAAGAGGTGAGTTTTTGTGAGTGTTTTGAAGGTGGTGAGGTCAGTGCAGTCTCTGATGGGTCGTGGGAGTGAGTTCTAGAGGGGGGAGGGGGGGGGGGGCAGCGACGGAGAAGGCTCTGTCCCCCGATGGTGATTGATGCGGGTGGGGATGGATAGGAGGTTGGCTTCTGATGAGCGGAGGCAGCGGGAAGGGGCGTGGTGGTGCAGCAGGTCTGTGAGGTAGGGGGGGGCTGATTGTTGAGGGCTTTGTGAGTAATCAGGAGGACTTTGAAGTTGATTCTTACTCTCCAATATACCAATCTAATAACAGGATCATATAAGCGTAGCGTGCTATATACATAAGAAAATGGTGCACAGTCGCTTTTAATTACAGTAAAATATATCCTGTGAGGTCGTGTAAGTAGGCTTCAATATGTTCACTTCAATATGTTCTTCCCAGTTCACTGAGTTCTCTCTGCATCTGCCTTCCTGTGCTGCCAACATACATGATCATGTGTTTTTATGGATCAATGCACTTTAGTGAGTGCATGTGAAGGTGTCAGAATGTTTTTTGTGTGTGTCTGAGAGCACGTGGTGGTGGGGAATGTGCCCGTTAAGCATTACTCACAGTGTGCAGGACCGTTGTGCTGCTGCATTGTTTTAAAGGACTGTGCTTTGTCCCACAAGACAAACAAATGTAAGCGTAATGACACAAGAGCACGGGTTGCATCACATGCTGCACTCACATCAAAACTGGCCTGGTTCAGTAACGGTTTGTGACTTCATACACTAACTATTTCAAGCTGGACTTCTTTGTGTAGAAACATTAAACTGCATGTCATCCCTTCCCACTGAAGCTGTTCAAAATCCAGAGGGAATTTAAAAAGTGACTCCTTAACAGCAAAAGAGCAGCACTCCACCCAAAGCTAGCTGATATCATTAACATCACATTTTAAGATATTACAGAGATGTAGAATTGGAGAACAAGAGCATGCTGTGTTCACTGATATTAAAGTCTTCATATTTTAAAAACTATTGTGTAACATGTCCAAAGTTGAATGACACTTGTACACATCCAGTTGTGTTTGCTCCTAGATGTCATTGGGGTCGCTGCTACGATCCATTTTCTCTTTATCAGTGAAAGCTTTGTCCGTATATTCGGCACAAAGTCAAACAATTTGGAGAAGGACAAGCTACCTAGTTTACTGCCTGCTAACAACCTGAATACCTAACTAGCTAGTTTATTAATTAACGAACAAGCTGACTACTTACCTACCTAGTTTACTACCTAGCAAATAACCTGACTACTTGCCTATCTAGTTTACTACTTAATAAACAACATGAATATCTTCCTACCTAGTATACTACCTAGCTAACTACCTAGCCAGCTGTCTCGCTAACTATCTAACCACCTACATACCTAGCTTGCAAGCAAACTACATACCTACCTACCTACCTACCTAGTTTACTTTCTAACCATCGCAAACCAATTCTGAATCCATTCTATACGTTTTTATTTCCATGGCAGTGACTTATTTTGCATCCGTATTTGTTTAGTTTGTTTGGTGATGGATGGCTGATTTAGTTCAATCGAGCTGAACTAAGATAATAAACCAGACTTTTGCTTCATACCCTTCATAAAAGAGAATATATTTGGATGCAACTATTTCCTTTCAATACACTTTGATCAGTAAAGTCAACACATGAACCAATGTTTAACCTCACTATGTCAAAACTGGATGAGATGTAACCAATCATTCATCAGGCTGCTCCAGCTAAAGATAAATGATATCTAGAGATAAACTTCTATAGCCTATAAACAAAGTTAAAGTTTGTTCAAGACCATTATTCACCAGATGGAGGTGGGAGGAACACAAGAGATGAGTAATCAAAAGTAAACTGGATCTCGCTGTGCAACATACTCCTCTCTCCATGGGAAACTTTGTGTCGTCATTAAGCGTAGGAGAGAGAATCACCGTGGTATTTTCTTCATGTACAGTATCTTATTTTTCACTCCCACTATCTTCTTCCTGCGTGTGGGCATCGCTGTGTCTCTCCAACTTTACATCATCACACCGGCCCTCATTTTCCTCTAACATGCGCACGCTTGTAGGCTTGCTAATGCAGAAGTAATGTAGTAAACTTGTGGGGACTCCCAGGGCCGCCCCTCCCTACAGGTCAATCATGTAAGCTGCACGGGGCCCCGCCTTGCGCAGGGGGCCCCGCCCAGAGGGCCTCAGCTGCTGTGCACAGTTCTCACGTCTGTAACCCGACACCGTTGCAATGAATCGACATCTGACCAATCACGGCTTTGATACGGCCACTAGTGCAGGTGAAGAGATGTCGGTGAAAAGACAGTTTCAGTCCGGGGCAAGCAAGAGGGAAAAAAACATGAAGAAACTAGAGCATCGCTCGAAGGTGCGTTATTGTATGAGTCAAATGTACAACTTGCGAATGTTGTATAAGTCAAATGTCAAACTTTTGCCAATTGCCATATTAAAACATCAGCTGCAATTCACGACATGAAGAAGGCAGTCTCTGCAGAGCATACAGGCTGATGGAGATGCAGTTATTTCCAGCATTCTTGATTTACCGTTCATTCAAGTCTGTGATGCCTTTGATCTGCAGGAGGAAGAGTGATACACTGTCTGTCTAGTTGGCTTACATAATAACAGTTAAAGTTTACAGCCTAAAAAACATGGAGCATTTTTTCCCCTTTTATTCATTTTTATGTCAATTTGCACATTTCATGGTGACGCTCAGCCTCTCCCCTTAACTCCTAACAGTCATCGTCATGGTGATGCTCAGCCTCTCCCCTTAACTCCTAACAGTCATCATCATGTCAACCACAACACAGAGAAATACTGATAGCAATGTGTGTGTAGTTGTTGATACATTGCTGACAGAGGAACTACGTTTGAATATAGATTTAAGAAATATCAGTTTTTGAGCATGTCATAAGCATGTTTTGTCTTGACTACATTACAACTATATTATAATTAGACCCTCCAGAAAAACGCGGGCAAAAATCCTTGATTATGCGATCAAACATGTTTTATGTGATTTTATGCGGTGAAATTGCGGGAAGTTGTGAAATATGCGGAAAGTTGCTAAATATGCGGAAAAAATAAATATTGGGATGTCTTATTTATTTATTCTCTCTCACACACAACCTGCCACTAACGTTAAACCCCTTTACTATAGAATTAAACACACTCAATGTTTATTTATTGTAAAAGCAATTGGGCTATTTTAATCTCACTCACACACACACACACACACACACACACACACACACACACACACACACACACACACACACACACACACACACACACACACACACACACACACACACACACACACACACACACACACACACACACACACACACACACACACACACACACACACACACACACACACACACACACACACACACACACACACACACACACACACACACACACACACACACACACACACACACACACACACACACACACACACACACACACACACACACACACACACACACACACACACACACACCAAGACCCCCTCTCATGTGATTCTCTAAGGGAGTTTGAGAAAGAAAATATTTTTCCTTTTTTTATCGAAGAATTCTGAGAAATGTTGTTTATAAAAGAACAGTTCTGCTGTTGTGTCTTCTAAATAAACAACATTATTATCTTATATTTTCTTGGAAGTACAGTTCTGCTCTTGTTTTTCAAAATCCATTTATAGATGGAATGACTGAAGAAGATGCTTTAAAAACAGTTTGAGAGCGAGGGCTCTCACTCTCAAACTGTGCTACATTATTGAGAGAGAGAGAAAGAGAGAGAGAGAGAGAGAGAGAGAGAAAACAGTGATGAGGGCTTATAGGTCACAAAGCCTTATGTCCCCTAACCCACTTTTAAAGCTGATATGTGGGGAAGGAAGTTGTGGGGAAATGAAATGTGGAGTATTATTGGTGTTCAGAGGGCTCTGTCGTGTCGGTCTTTAGCAGAAATGTTCATCGGTAAATGAGATGGATTCGATTTTTTCATCTTGGTGTTTTCTCTCTCGTGTGAGCTCCACACGTTCACTCTACGGTGTTGTTTACCTTCTGTGATGCGCGAGCTGATGACGTTGCGTCATCATCATCACTTCACGTCAAGACGAGTTAACTTTTTTTTCCCTCAACTTTGTGTGGAAAAATGCGGGGATTATGCGGCCTTTTGATAAATATGCGGCCTTTTGATAAATATGCGGCCTTTTAAAAATCTGTGCCATTTTGCTGACTATGCGGTAAATTCTGCGATCGCAGAATCGCGTTTTTCTGGAGGGTCTATATAATAAAATAATATGGTATTTATATTATTGAATTGATTATGATTATTATTATTAGTAGAAGTAGTTTATTTGCATTAATTGTACGCATAGTGAACGACATACATGCACATTTACCATTTACCTCACTGTAAAAAAGTAACTGTGTTGATAATAATAATAAACAGGAATTATATATTTGCAAAGTAGCCTACTTTGTTTCCAAAAAAAATGTGTTCACTCCTGTCGGTTGGGGGGGGGGGGCCTCATCTCACAATGTCGCTTGGGGCCCCAAGTTGTCCAGGGGCGGCCCTAGGGACTCCCCTAATACAATCAGCTCAGAGAATGTATAATACAACTCTAACTGGAGCACCGAGAACACACACACACACTGACACAAGCACACAAAGATATAAAAGAAAACCAAACAAAATAAATTAGAAGTGAACATAAACTAATCTAATCCTGAAAATTAGAAGTCTCATGGGGATTGATGGCGTGTTTTTTGCAGCGGGCCCACCCGAGCTACAGCTAAATGTAATTGGCACTAAAATGAGAGCAAGCAGCAGGGGTTACAGCTGTTGCAAATGCCCCAAAGCTGAACAAAAAAACACAGGACATAACTAGCATGAAACTACATACTGAGTGCTCTCATAAAAGGGAATTAAATGGATTTGGATCACACACTGCAACAGCTTTAATAGATAATGTGCAACAATGCTGGTTACAAAACAAATGACCTGTCTAACCTTGTGGCAAAGTGCAGGGGTGCAAAGAAGCAGATGATATGGAAAAGATGCAGAAAGTGCAGAGATTTAGAAGAGGAGGCAGTCATAAACATTATCGGTCTTCTTCAGTGCTGCAGTGGGATTTCTCCCTTCATGGTTTTTATCCAGCGAGCCTTAAATCATTGCCGACTGCAGTCAGATCATCCTCTGACGTTATTTAATAAAAACTATTCAGAGACTATTTTGGCATATGCCCCCATATTTGTTCTGCAGCGAGAAGGAGTACAAATGTTGACTTATACCAGTGAAGGAGGTCATGTTTTGGACATCACGGTAGCACTAGAGATATAAAATAAGTTTACGCAAACGGACCAGATGTACTTTGTTTGTTTGTTGGCTAAATAACGGGATAAATATTGTTAAAATGTAATGAATCTTGGTTTAAAGGGTGACCAGGAGTCCCGAGGTTTTTTATCCTTTGTACGGCATTCCCAGAAATTGAGAAAATGATTATCAACATTTAATTGACAGTCGCCCATCTAAAACGTGGCTTTTATCCAATGACAAATGTTGACTTATTCCTGTCAAGGAGGTGATGTTTTTGACCTCACGGTAGCATCAGAGATGTAAAATAAGTGAGGGACAAGGACGAGATGTACTAAGTTTGTTAGTAAGCAAAATAACCGGATAAATATCGGTGAGATTGTCAGGAAACCTGGTTAAAGGGTGACCAGGAGTCCCGAGCTTTTTTATCCTTTGTACCGCATCCCACAAATTGAGAAGATGTCCTACATTTAATTTACAGTCGCTCCTCAAAACTTGGCTTTTATCCAATGGCTGTTTAGAAAGCAAAAGGATGCTATCACCATTAGCTGTGTCAGATGTCAATCAATCAACAAAGTCTCGAAATGTTTACTTATGGGTGTAATGGTGAGTCCCAGAGTCTTTTGTGATGTTTCTTTTCAATCGTGCATGAATGTGATTACCTTTTTAAGCGACGTTACAAGCGAAACTCATGAGAAATGCCAGGCAAATAAAGAGAAATGTCGATGTATTGATAAATTCCTCCTGAAACAAAAAGAGGATTAACAACGTGCAAGGTAACAACTCAGAGATTGCTCCAAAAATCTATAATTTGGGCGATTGTTTGTTGGGAAAATATCCATTCAAACCAATTATATCGAAGTCCTTTAAACAAACATACCAATCAACCTATGGTAATGTGTTGTCCTTTATCAGCTAATAGCTTCAATAGAAATGTTTATTTGTAAGGGTTGGATGGACATTATATGAAATCCAAACGAGAGGACGAACCCATTGCAGTTTTGCACGGAGTGGACAAACTAAATTGTGTTTTGTTCGTAGAAAGGTCTGTTCACTCCGAGTGCCCTTCTAGATATTTATAGTTTTAGTTTCCAACCGGATTTCCCTGTAAATGAAGCCAAAGAGCAGCAGGGGTTTTAGCAAACCTCCGGAAAATACATCTACCAATAACAGCAGGAGACATGAAAGGAGTTGTGAAGGAGGACCAAACCTCAATAAATCCTCAACAGACCGGTGCAAATGTTTTTCCTGTGAACTTGAGGAAAGACGACGGGTATACAGATGCATGATGGGAACTTTTTTGGAAGCAGCATATTGAGAGACATCTGCCAATCGTCTGAAACAAAACAGCAGGAAGAACAAACCTTCCTGCTGAAGGTGATCTGTGCGGCTGGACATCAACACGAGGCTTCTGGCATGAAAATATCACACTTTTTGAACAAACTCTTTAAACTCATCTGAGCGTTTGAGCTCGGATGGGAAACAAAGATTTTCTAAATAAATGTCACATGCCTGCAGACATGAAGCTCTCTGCTTAACTCTATGAACGGTATGTCTGCATTAATGTCATTTACAGTATTATGAATAATAGAGTATGGCCTATAGGATTACTTAGGGTTATTTCCCCCCCTTTAATGGCCTGAGATACCGTTTATCCTGAGCATTTTACAGGTGTTGCCATGCATCTGAATGTATGTTTACATTGTAAGACAGCTACATACACACAGTGGCGTACCGTTGGGCTTTAGAATGGGCCTTCAGTAAACAATTGAAAAGCACACACAGTACACACACTTTACACGTCTCTGTTCTAGCCAACGCAGCCATTATCTAATAATGCGCACATTATGCCAAACAGTCTCTCAACAATACGACCGCTGATCAACAATCACAACAGTAAGCTAGATAAGGGTGGGTTACATGCAGACGAAATGTCCCTACATTGATCAATGTAATCTATTATTAAACTGGTGTCATTGTGCACTCTCACGTCGCTCTAAAATGACGCAAATAGTAACGTACTCACTCGTCACTTGTAAATAAAGTCCATGCGTCGGTCTAGCTACGAAGGAGGTTCATGACAGAAGTTTAGCTCAGGACACGCTGCTGGGCCCAGGGGGCGTACTGTCATTGAACATCAACATCGGATTGGCTGATGAGTCTGTCACTAATGCTTATTACCAACAAAAGGCTAGCAGTATCTGTTGTGCCCCCGCCAACTAAAAAAACTGTGAGGCGTTTAAGTGACTTTTTGATGTAGGAAATTCCAGTTCAGCCTCAACAAAACCTTACTTAATTTTGAGGAAATTATACACTCAAATGATGTGTTTGGCTTTAGTTAAAATCATAAAGGGGAAGTTCAGTTGTTTTAGATTTCAGTGTGAACAGAAGACTTTTAATAAATGATCCAAACACACAAATGTGACCACATGAAAAGCCACCAGAGCTTGGGAACAGCTTGTTGTCTTTCGCAGCCGACTGCCTCTGCAACTGTGCTAAAGCTTCAGTTTAATTTAAAGAGCATCTCATTTGTATTCAGGCCTTGAAAGCCCTGCTGGCTCTAGAAAAGCACTCAGGGTGACAAAACCTTAAAGACAGAAACAGAGATCTTTTCTGAAGTCATGCTGTTCTCTATACTTTTGTACCAACTCGACACTGGAGCTTATAAATATTGCAAAACAGAAAGAACATTTAAAGAGAGAGGCAAGAAAACACACGGAGGATTTGCAGCAGGGATGCATGAGTCTGGGGTTCATTTTCTGATTCATTATTATGGCTTAAAAATGTCAGTACATCATTGTCAGGGTTTGGTAGGAAGGATGGACCCAAACGCAGTGAAAAAAAAAGGTCAAGTAATGAGAGCATAAGCGAGCTTTGATCCACAAAAAAGCCTACAAATATTATATTTACTGGAATTAAAAGAGGGAACAGATTTCAAGATAAAACCGTGTCAAGAATGAAGAGTGCCAAAAAAAACAAGACGATTTCTTAAAATGTCTTGTTAGTCCGAAACCAAGAAGTATTCACTTTAATACAAAAAGAACTGAGAAAATCTGTAATTTCCAAATTGTTTCTTTAAATACATTTGTTTTTATTAAATATTTTTTATCGCACATTCTTGTTTTAACTTCACCTGAATATTTTTACCATATTTTTTATTTAGTTATATTTAATTGTATCTCATTCAAAAATGAAATGCAGGGTCTCAGCTCTCCGGTACATATAGATCTTAACCTTAAAAACACCCAGAATAATCACACACACACACAAAGAAACACACACACAGAAACACACACACACACACACACACACACACACACACACACACACACACACACAAAGAAACACACACACACACAACCCCTCCCACTCAGGCTGATAATAATGTGGGGCAGTCAGATCAGCCAGATGTTTGATGATACATTATTGTTTGTGTGTGCATATGTGTGTGTGTGTGTGTGTGTGTGTGTGTGTGTGTGTGTGTGTGTGTGTGTGTGTGTGTGTGTGTGTGTGTGTGTGTGTGTGTGTGTGTGTGTGTGTGTGTGTGTGTGAAAAAGCAGGTGCATGCGCTGTGTGTGTTCACTGATGCATCAGTAAATATGTGTGTATTCTTCTGTGAAAGTATAGCTGTGCTGCCTCAAATCTCTCTGCACAAAGTGCTCGTTACGTGTTGTGTGTGTATGTGCGCATGCGTGCGTGTATATGTTTATATGTGTGTGTGTGTGTGTGTGTGTGTGTGTGTGTGTGTGTGTGTGTGTGTGTGTGTGTTTATGTGTGTGTGTACAGCTATGTCTGTATTTTACCAGGTTATTTTCTACTTATTGAAAAGGTACTATAGAGCGTTCTCAAAGTCAGAATTGAACTTAAACACATGTTCTGCCTGTGTGATATTCCTTATTTGTGTTAGCATTAGCATTAGCCTCACACACATTGTTTTTCGGGTGTATTTGCTGTGTTTGTTGTGTGGCCTCAGCATTAGTGTGTTCAGTGTCCAGATGGCTGTTCCTGCCCTGAAAGTGGAGCACTGGGCTAAGCTTCCATTATACCGGCTTAAAAACACACTAATCACCAGGAGCACTCAGTGTGTGTGTGTGTGTGTGTGTGTGTGTGTGTGTGTGGGTGTGTGTGTGTGTGTGTGTGTGTGTGTGTGTGTGTGTGTGTGTGTGTGTGATGACAGCAGATGGCTGGAACAGAGATAAACATCATCTGTGGGATTACAGTTTCTGCCTTTTTTTAATAATTTTGACAATTTAAAAACACAGACAGAGGCATTAGAGAGCATACTTTATATTTAAAGGAGTCCTATTCTGTGTTTTGTGGTTCTACCATTCCTGTAGTGTGTTCTACAGGTTTTAGTGCATGTAAATGGTCTGCAAAGGCTAACATCCCTGTGTTGCAAGACCATCAAGAGGAGATATTGATTTGAGAACTAAATGGACGCTCTAATGCACAGTTTAATGTTCCTGAGAGCGGGTGGGAGTGCTCATTAAAGGAAAATATAAAACATGAGAGAATCATAACTTATGTCTAAGCTCATGGACTTTTATTTTGAAGGAGCACGTTTCCTGGGTCAATGATGATCCAAACGCTTCGCTGACTCATCGCTGACCGCTAAGCTAGCAGCTCACAATCAATGTCATGAAACCTGACACCCATTCATTCCCTCAGAGGCATCACTGTGGGGAAGAGAGGAGCTGAGCTGGCTTTCCTCTAGCATGACACAGCACTTTGAGACGGACACTATTACACCTGTGCTATCTGTGTGTAGAGCAGTCGCACACGCACACACATACACACACGGCAAAAGTACACTCATCCTTTACTCAAGTAGAAGTACAGATACTCGTGTTTAAAATACTCTGGTAAAAGTAGAAGCACTGACTAAACTTCTTTACTCAAGTAAAAGTAAAGAGGCTTTGAAATGTACTTCAGTAAAAAGTACCCATAACTAGCAGCTGTTTTAAAGAGTACCTGACCTCCCTTTATATTAATAGAACAATAATGTCATTGTTAGCTAATGAATGTTTCCATGCTGAACAACGGCAACATGACAACGTTTTCATTGGTCCCTCTTCTTTAGAGAAGACCAGGAAATGATGGATACACGGATCGTGTTCAAATCAATAGGCACGCAATGACTCTAAAGAATAATGATCACGCCACCAAACACACATTCAGACTAAAGGAACCAGCTGTTTGGGAAATGAGAGAAGTAGAAAGTACAGGTATTTGGGTTCAACATGTAAGAAGTAGAAAGTACAGGTATTTGAGTTCAACATGTAAGAAGTAGAAAGTACAGGTATTTGAGTTCAACATGTAAGAAGTAGAAAGTACAGGTATTTGAGTTCAACATGTAAGAAGTAGAAAGTACAGGTATTTGGGTTCAACATGTAAGAAGTAGAAAGTACAGGTATTTGAGTTCAACATGTAAGAAGTAGAAAGTACAGGTATTTGTGTTCAACATGTAAGAAGTAGAAAATACAGGTATTTGAGTTCAACATGTAAGAAGTAGAAAGTACAGGTATTTGTGTTCAACATGTAAGAAGTAGAAAGTACAGGTATTTGTGTTCAACATGTAAGAAGTAGAAAGTACAGGTATTTGAGTTCAACATGTAAGAAGTAGAAAGTACAGGTATTTGTGTTCAACATGTAAGAAGTAGAAAATACAGGTATTTGAGTTCAACATGTAAGAAGTAGAAAGTACAGGTATTTGTGTTCAACATGTAAGAAGTAGAAAGTACAGGTATTTGAGTTCAACATGTAAGAAGTAGAAAGTACAGGTATTTGGGTTCAACATGTAAGAAGTAGAAAGTACAGGTATTTGAGTTCAACATGTAAGAAGTAGAAAGTACAGGTATTTGTGTTCAACATGTAAGAAGTAGAAAATACAGGTATTTGAGTTCAACATGTAAGAAGTAGAAAGTACAGGTATTTGAGTTCAACATGTAAGAAGTAGAAAGTACAGGTATTTGAGTTCAACATGTAAGAAGTAGAAAGTACAGGTATTTGTGTTCAACATGTAAGAAGTAGAAAATACAGGTATTTGAGTTCAACATGTAAGAAGTAGAAAGTACAGGTATTTGTGTTCAACATGTAAGAAGTAGAAAGTACAGGTATTTGTGTTCAACATGTAAGAAGTAGAAAGTACAGGTATTTGAGTTCAACATGTAAGAAGTAGAAAATACAGGTATTTGTGTTCAACATGTAAGAAGTAGAAAGTACAGGTATTTGTGTTCAACATGTAAGAAGTAGAAAATACAGGTATTTGAGTTCAACATGTAAGAAGTAGAAAGTACAGGTATTTGTGTTCAACATGTAAGAAGTAGAAAATACAGGTATTTGAGTTCAACATGTAAGAAGTAGAAAGTACAGGTATTTGTGTTCAACATGTAAGAAGTAGAAAGAGCAAGTATTTGTGTTCAACATGTAAGAAGTACATCCTCCTGGTGGACACCGGTGATCAGGGAAGCCGTCCGACTGAAGAAGGAGGCCTTCAGGGATTTATTATCCCGGGAGACTCCCGAGGCAGTTGCAAGGTACCGACAGGCCCGAAGGGCAGCAGCCTCATCCGTGGCCAAGGCAAAGCAGCGGGTGTGGGAGAAGTTCAGAGAAGACATGGAGAAGGACTTTCGGGCGGCACCAAAGTTGTTCTGGAAAACTGTCCGACACCTCAGGAGGGGGAAGCAGGGGACCATCCAAGCTGTGTACAGTAAGGATGGGACGCTGTTGACCTCAACTGATGGAGTATTAGGGCGTTGGAAGGAACACTTTGAGGAACTCCTGAACCCGACAACTCCGCCCTCTATGTTAGAGGCAGAGCTGGAGTATGACGGGGGATCAACCCCAATCTCCCGGGGGGAGGTCACTGAGGTCGTCAAACAACTCCACAGTGGCAAAGCCCCGGGGGTGGATGAGATCCGCCCAGAAATGCTGAAGGCTCTGGGTGTTGAGGGACTGTCATGGTTGACACGTCTCATCAACATTGCGTGGAAGTCGGAAACAGTACCGAAGGAGTGGCAGACCCTGGTGGTGGTTCCCCTTTTCAAAAAGGGGGATCAGAGGGTGCCAATTACAGAGGCATCACACTACTCAGCCTCCCCGGGAAAGTTTACTCTAAGGTACTCGAAAGGAGGGTCAGGCCGATTGTCGAACCTTAGATTGAGGAGGAACAATGCGGATTCCGTCCTGGTCGTGGAACGACGGATCAGCTTTTTACTCTCGCAAGGATCCTGGAGGGGGCCTGGGAGTACGCTTATCCGGTCTACATGTGTTTTGTAGACTTGGAGAAGGCGTATGACCGAGTTCCCAGGGAGTTACTGTGGGAGGTGCTGCGGGAGTATGGGGTGAGGGGGTCTCTACTCAGAGACATCCAATCTCTGTACTCTCAAAGCGAGAGCTGTGTCCGGGTCCTCGGCAGTAAGTCTGAACCCATTTCCGGTGAGGGTTGGCCTCCGCCAGGGCTGCGCTTTGTCACCAATCCTGTTTGTAATATACATGGATCGGATTTCGAGGTGTAGTCGTGGGGGAGGGGGTCTGCAGTTCGGTGGACTAAGGATTGCACCACTGCTTTTTGCAGATGATGTGGTTCTAATGGCTTCATCGGTCTGCGACCTTCAGCACTCACTGGATCGGTTCGCAACCGAGTGTGAAGCGGCTGGGATGAGGATCAGCACCTCCAAATCTGAGGCCATGGTTCTCAGCAGGAAACCGATGGACTGTCCACTCCAAGTAGGGAATGAGTCCTTACCCCAAGTGAAGGAGTTCAAGTATCTCTGGGTCTTGTTCTCGAGTGAGGCAACAATGGAGCGTGAGATGGGCCGGAGAATCAGAGCAGCGGGAGCGGTACTGCAGTCGCTTTACCGCACCGTTGTGACGAAAAGGGAGCTGAGCCAGAAGGCAAAGCTCTCTGTCTACCGGGCCATTTTCGTTCCTACCCTCACCTATGGTCATGAAGGATGGGTCATGACCGAAAGAACGAGATCGCGGATCCAAGCGGGCGAGATGGGTTTTCTCCGCAGGGTGGCTGGTGTCTCCCTTAGGGATAAGGTGAGAAGTTCGGTCATCCGGGAGGGACTCGGAGTTGAGTCGCTCCTCCTTCGCGTCGAAAGGAGCCAGTTGAGGTGGTTCGGGCACCTAGTTAGGATGCCACCTGGGCGCCTCCCTAGGGAGGTGTTCCAGGCACGTCCAGCTGGGAAGAGACCAAGGGGTAGACCTAGGACCAGGTGGAGGGATTATATCTCTTCGCTGGCCTGGGAGCGCCTTGGAATCCCCCAGTCAGAGCTGGTTGATGTCGCCAGGGAAAAGAAAGTTTGGGGCTCTCTGCTGGAACTGCTACCCCCGCGACCCGACCACGGATAAGCGGGAGAAGTAGAAAGTACAGGTATTTGAGTTCAACATGTGAGAAGTAGAAAGTACAGGTATTTGTGTTCAACATGTAAGAAGTAGAAAGTACAGGTATTTGAGTTCAACATGTAAGAAGTAGAAAGTACAGGTATTTGGGTTCAACATGTAAGAAGTAGAAAGTACAGGTATTTGTGTTCAACATGTAAGAAGTAGAAAGTACAGGTATTTGTGTTCAACATGTAAGAAGTAGAAAGTACAGGTATTTGTGTTCAACATGTAAGAAGTAGAAAGTACAGGTATTTGTGTTCAACATGTAAGAAGTAGAAAGTTCAGGTATTTGTGTTCAACATGTAAGAAGTAGAAAGTACAGGTATTTGTGTTCAACATGTAAGAAGTAGAAAGTACAGGTATTTGGGTTCTAAATGTAAGAAGTAGAAAGTACAGGTATTTGGGTTCTAAATGTAAGAAGTAGAAAGTACAGGTATTTGTGTTCA
The DNA here is from genome assembly GCA_028583405.1 of Pogonophryne albipinna. Classification (NCBI taxonomy): domain Eukaryota; kingdom Metazoa; phylum Chordata; class Actinopteri; order Perciformes; family Artedidraconidae; genus Pogonophryne; species Pogonophryne albipinna. The sequence goes on from CM053260.1 coordinate 29,731,554, forward strand.
ACATGTAAGAAGTAAAAGTAAAAAGTCGTCAGAAAAATAAGTAGTGGAGTAAAGTACTGATACCAGAAAAATGTACTTAAGTACAGTAGCGAAGTATTTGTACTGTATTTTAATTAGCATGTGCTGCTACTGTAGTAGTGTTTATTGTTGGTCTCTATCTTCACTTTTGATGCAAGTCCATTTCCCATTCGTGGGTTGCTTAAAGAAAGTCTGATTCTCATGGTGATTAGACAGCATTTTACTTTTAGCGATTGCATTGACGCTTTTACTTGAGTACGATTTAAAATGCAGGACTTTAACTTATCATTATGTTTAGTCATGACAGAAAGAATAATTGCGAATACAAGTGTGGATGGCATCAAATAATCCTTTGTATCCACAAAATGAGTCGAGGAAAAGCTTGTTTGTAATGGATGACTTTTTAGAATGCCTAGATATCTGGCCAATACTTTTCTCCAATTCCCATTAAATCCAGTTTTTCTTTCCTGTTTTAAAAAAATGAAAACACAACAACCGTTTGCTGGATACACGAAAAATCATTTCAGCAATGTCACCAATTTGCCATTTGCTGAATGCAGCTGGATTTCTCTCTTAAAGTGTCTTAAGACTTTTTCAGTTCATGAGGAGCTAATGTGAATGTGTTGAAGAATCAATAATTAAGTGCTAGTTACTTATATGATAATGTCTGATGTTCACACTCCTGCATACTCACACAGGGGACTAGAGGATTGAAAAACTGACTAGAAATGTTGTAAAAGTCGGGTGAGTGTTCAATAGAAGGTTTTTGATTTTAGCCTTTGCAGACCATTTACATGCAAAAGAACCCCAACAAGCAGAATAGAGCCTCTTTAATGTGTGTGTGGTGAAGAAATAATATCTGCTGTTAAATAAAGTGATTCTGTCGTAATGCCTGAGGTGAAAGACTTTTCTTTGCTTAAACTCGTCAAATGAAATAGAAGCACAAAGCTAAATCCAGCAGCGAATCACTTTTTTTTAATCCTGTTACACTTAAAATATGACAGTATGTTCAAAAAATATATATATATCAAAAAGATTACCTTACAGGAGGTTTTAAAATATTAAGGAGTGGATCAATCTCACAGTGGGGAAGAAATATGTGTGTGTGCTAATCTTTAGGAGAGCAACTGACAGAAGCAACTTACATTAGCAACCAGTAGTACACACACACACACACACACACACACACACACACACACACACACACACACACACACACACACACACACACACACACACACACACACACACACACACACACACACACACACACACACACACACACACACACACACACACACACACACACACACACACACACACACACACACACACACACACACAAAGTACGAGTGCACTTACAACTGTCAGTCAGACACATGCAGATACATTCACTAATAAACACACTCTCTCACACACACACACACCACACACACACACGCACGCACACACACACGCACAACAGCCATTACTGCTTGATATGCCAGCCTAATCAGGTCAATGGAAATGTCCATCAGTCCATCAACTGGAATTAGAGAGATGGAGGGGGCAGGGGGGAGGATGAGAAGAGAAGTGTGTGTGAGAGAGAGAGGGGGGAGGAGGGGGAGAAGAGAAGTGTGTGTGAGAGAGAGAGGGGGGAGGAGGGGGAGAAGAGAAGTGTGTGTGAGAGAGAGAGAGAGGGGGGGGGGACAGAGGGAGGAGAGAGAGAGCAGGGCCGGATCTGACCAATTTGCTGCCCTAGGCAAGATTTTAGCTGGCGCCCCAGTACAATCCTCCGGGGGGATGCTCCCCCGGGAGGATTTTTTTCTTTTTAATATTGAAGTTAAAAACATCAATCTGGTGCACTTTGAGAGATCTATGGATACATCTCTCAACACCCAGATGAAACAGAACTGTAAGCAGATTTTATTTTTCTTTATGGATATTTTACTAATCACTCCCCTTTCAAACTGTATTCTTGTTTATTAATGACAACTTTTTTTTACTGTCATAAAGTATTTTATACTATAAATATTATACGTTATTTTTTTATAACTATAATGATCATATACTCCACTTCTATCGATAGAATTACTAACAAAGCACTTATATACTAACAAAGGACTGGCTTATCTAAAGCCAGTTGAGTGGCACTTCAAATATTTTAGCTCTAACCTGATGTACTTTATGATTCTGTTTTCTTCAAGTTTGTATTTTGTTGGTCGAACGCACTTATTGTAAGTCAGCTAAATGCAATGCAATGATCATATAAAGGTGTGCCTTTACCTCACTGAGCTGAGGTTATCAGAGCCTCTCAGTCTTTCAGGAGAGAGCTCTCTAAAGCTCTCCCCCCCCCCCCGCAGCTGCTTACACAGTCAATTCCAATGTTAATAAAAGCTGCATACGTTTTTTGGGAGTTTGATTAACACAAATACAAAATTAAAACCTATCATTGCACACTAAAACCATTATTTAAAAAAAAGAACAATTTCACATAAACCTCTGGTTTTTAATGGGGCTGGGGCGGTTCAACTTGATTTTGGGGGGGTGTGTGCCATAGTTTAGAGACTAACCTAAATATAGGCGTAGTTCCGTAGTGTAAGATAATAAGATATACTTTGTTGATCCAAAATCGGGAAATTGTGTTGTTGTGAAATATTTAAATGTTCGGCGCCCCCCCATAGATTGATGTTCCCTTAGCATTCGCCTATACTGCCTATGCCAAGGGCCGGCCCTGAGAGAGAGAGAGGGAGAAAGAGAGGGAGAGAGAGAGACAGGAATGAAGGAATGGAGTCAAGTGTAGAGTGAAGCACACAGTGATAAATCATTTAAACGGGAAGTCTATAATTAATGTTAATTGATGTTAATCCTGACCCGTCTTAAAGGCTGCACTCCTACACACTCCTACACACACACACACACACACATACCATGTATACATCACTTCAGGGGACATTACATTGACTTACATGCATTTCGTGGAGACTTATCCTAACCTTAACCATAACCAACACATGCCTAACCCTAACCCTTACCCTAACCCTTACCCTTACCCTAACCCTAACCCTTACCCTAACCCTAACCCTAACCCTTACCCTAACCCTTACCCTAACCCTTACCCTTACCCTAACCCTTACCCTAACCCTTACCCTTACCCTTACCCTTACCCTTACCCTTACCCTTACCCTTAACCTAAACCTAACTAAGTCTTCGCCCTAAAATTAATGATTCCCCTCATGGGGACCTCCAATTTGTCCCCATAAGGGAGGGGAGTCCCCACACATGACTGTGTAAACAGATTTAGGTCCCCATAAGTATAGTAATGCTAGGCCACACACACACACACTCCTAGCATACACACTGCTGCAGTAACTCCAGCATCTGTTGCTTATCTTACGTGTTTGTGAAGGAGTGCTGATGGACGGAAAAATATTGCCCCCGAACATTACTCTTTCTTTTAATGGAATAACATACTCAGTTTTAATATCTGACGTCACATTATGCTAGTTTCAGTTTTACTTATGTGCGCTTATGCTGTTTTAATATTATGATTTCAATGTCAGGAATACTCCCTCCTATATATTCATGTTGCTCTGTTGGAGGAGCTGAGACTTCAGTTGTTCATTGACATATCTAAACTGTAGCTATGTACAAATGACAATAAAGCCTTGAATCTTGATCTTGTTGATCTTAGAATACTTTTTTGTGATTTATCATTCATTTTAGCATAAAATCAATCTGTGTTCAGTGACAGTTACATAACAACTGAATAATGAATTTCTGTAAGCTCTGCCTAATGCATGCTGCTCTCTCTCTTTACTGGTGACACCTAAACATATCTATCATACTGTCATCATCAGCACTATTTCCACCACATGTCCAACTCTTTCTGAGAATCCAAAGTATTTTCCTTTTCCATCAGCACTCAGTGAGGCCCATTAAGGCCCATTATAGTAATTCAATGGGATGCTTTCTGCATGTAAAAACCTGCAGGGCACACACACGAGTTGTGCAAAGAAATACATTTATCTGGAGCTACGGTATTGAAGAGAAAAAGAAAGATATTTCCCAGTCTCACTTTTATCTACGATATGATATACAGACAGTCATCAGAAATATGTCACATAAAATGACACTGTTGGAAGTTTCCATATTGAAACTGACTGTATTTTCCTTTTCAATAGTCATGACTATTTAATAATACTAATAATAAATTATATTTATAAATATATTAAAAACTGAAATGTTGTATAATATATACATTAAATGTATTATTATGAATTAATTTATGTTTGTATTATTATATTGTAATTGTGTTTGTTATTATTACCATGAATGCATTTATTACTAATGTATTATTATTATTATTATCATTATGAATTTATTTATTTTTATTTAATTTGTATTATTTATATTACAATTGTTATTATTATAATTTAATTTGTTTAGTACTCACACTATACCTCACTGCATTTAATTAATAAAAAAAAAACACTGCAACTTTGCGCACTTATTGTATGTATATAGTATCCTATATTTAGAGTTTTTAGTAGTTAAGATAGTTCTGTATTGTGTGTTTTCAATAGATATACTATATATATACTTATATTTTAGGTGTATGTTTATATAAACTGTAACCTCATGTCCTTATTTACATATTACCTGAACAAACAGCAGTGTTTTAATGGTGTAGATATTTTGATCGCATGATAAAATAAATGTTGACAGCTATAAATTAATATAATATAAAGGTGGAACTATCAAGCTTTAAAGTGGGGTGCAGTGGTTTGTGTCCTTGGGCAAGACATTTCACCCTAAATTGCTTCAGAGGATTTGTCCATAGTAGTCAATGTGTGTTATGTAAGTGCTAAAATAAATACAAAGAATTGATGATTAAAATGAGATTTATGGTGGAATAAAATCAAAGAAGAGGCACCTTCAATATCCTAACATCCCATCATCAGGAGCAAATCTCCTCCGTGACAGGAACGTTAATAAGGAATGATCGACGATAACACAAATTAGAGTGAACCTCTGTCCTGAGTGATGGAAAGAATAACAGCTTTATTCTGAGAGATGATGGTAACTGGAAGTGACGTGAAACCTCACTCTGAAAACGTGCAGATGAAAAACTGAGCCCTGATGGATGGAGCGGAGCAACGATGGCACTTCTATTAATAGCATTTCTATGTGAAATATTCATTAGAGTAAGTAAGGGATGGATGGATGGAGGAGAGGGGAGACATACAGATTTAGACAAGAGATCTGATGGAGAGGAGGCTTCTGCAACTGAAACATATAATCAAAACAAATACAAAGAATAAAAAAAATGTGGGCTACAAAGTAGGGCTGCTCAATTAATCGTATTTTAATCGCAATTACGATTTTGACTTGCAATGATTATGAAAACAACAGAATCTAAATAAAATGATTATTATTTATTTAAAAAAAAAACATTTTGTATTGGTTTTTCAGTTGAATTATACTTAAAGTTCAGGGTAATCAACTGTTAAAAACATACTGTTCACATTTTTTTTTTCAATAAATGCATGTTTTCTAAATAAATGGATCATCGTTTTTAATAATCGTGATATCAATTATTGACCCAAATAATCGAGATTATGAATTTTGCCATAATCGAGCAGCCCTACTACAAAATAACTACAGCACGGTAACATGACTTCACGTCACCACCGGTAAGCCAAAGGCAGTTAATGGTGGGCTATAAAGGAACTACAGCACGGTCACATGACTTCAGGTCACCTCCGCTAAGCTAAAGGAGGCTAATGTTGGGCTATAAAGGAACTACAGCACGGTCACATGACTTCACGTCACCACCGCTAAGCTAAAAGTGGCTAATGTTGGGCAAAAAAGGAACTACAGCACGGTCACATAACTTCACGTCACCACCGCTAAGCTAAAGGAGGCTAATGTTGGGCTATAAAGGAACTACAGCACGGTCACATGACTTCACGTCACCACCGCTAAGCTAAAGATGGCTAATGTTGGGCTATAAAGGAACTACAGCACGGTCACATGACTTCACGTCACCACCGCTAAGCCAAAGGCAGTTAATGGTGGGCTATAAAGGAACTACAGCACGGTCACATGACTTCACCACCGCTAAGCTAAAAGTGGCTAATGTTGGGCTATAAAGGAACTACAGCACGGTCACATGACTTCACGTCACCACCGCTAAGCTAAAGATGGCTAATGTTGGGCTATAAAGGAACTACAGCACGGTCACATGACTTCACGTCACTACCGCTAAGCTAAAGGAGGCCAATGTTGGGCTATAAAGGAACTACAGCACGGTCACATGACTTCACGGCACCACCGCTAAGCTAAAGCTGGCTAATGTTGGGCTATAAAGGAACTACAGCACGGTCACATGACTTCACGTCTCCACCGCTAAGCTAAAGGTCGCTAATGTTGGGCTATAAAGGAACTACAGCACGGTCACATGACTTCACGTCACCACCGCTAAGCTAAAGGCAGCTAATGTTGGGCTATAAAGGAACTACAGCACGGTCACATGACTTCACGTCACCACCGCTAAGCTAAAGGCAGCTAATGTTGGGCGTGATGATGTTTAGTCGTCTCATTTACACACTTGTTAGCAAACGCTGTTTTTTAATCCACCAGTGGGTATTTACTGACGTTTTTTAATCTCATAGAATACAAATCTCTTCAATTTGTGTTAACCACAGAGGTTTTAGGACTCATTCCTGCACCTCTCTATTATATTATTATACAGCAGAGAGATGCAGCGAGGCTCAGGGCGAAACAGAAGAATAACAAAAGCAGGAATAAACATGGAAGATGAGGAGGCGTTAACCCGTCTGATGTCTGAATAAGTAATTGCTTTCTTCACCTCGGGGTCCTGGCTCATTAAAACATACATTTCTATGTGTGGACAGGCGTGACTCAGTGCAGAGCAAACAGAGAACACATGGTGGGCAGAGGAATGTAACGTGGAGGAGGCGGAGGGTCACAGATCATCCGTCCGATGAATTTATTCGAAAACTGTGGAAGTTACAATTATCTTTCAAAGTTGAGTTTCACTTTTCTGTTCTTCTATGCATCCTTCTGTCTTTCTTGGACTCCCAGGAGGTCAGATCAAACCCAGATGGTTTATAACTTCACAGATTATCTCACAACTTTTTTATTTCTAGCAGAATTCAAGTTAGTATAGATAAATGAGTTTACTTTGCAGCAGAGGGGTGATTTTTAATAACAGACGTACAGTATATTCTTCGTGAGTAGAGGTGGAAGAAGTACTCAGATGTTGTACTTGAGTAAAAGTAGAAGTACTCAGATGTTGTACTTGAGTAAAAGTAGAAGTACTCAGGTCTTGTACTTGAGTAAAAGTAGAAGTACTCAGATGTTGTACTTGAGTAAAAGTAGAAGTGCTCAGATATTGTACTTGAGTTAAAGTAGAAGTACTCAGATCTTGTACTTGAGTAAAAGTAGAAGTACTCAGATCTTGTACTTGAGTTAAAGTAGAAGTACTCAGATCTTGTACTTGAGTAAAAGTACTCAGATCTTGAGTAAAAGTAGAAGTACTCAGATCTTGTACTTGAGTAAAAGTAGAAGTACTCAGGTCTTGTACTTGAGTAAAAGTAGAAGTACTCAGATCTGGTACTTGAGTAAAAGTAGAAGTACTCAGATCTTGTACTTGAGTAAAAGTAGAAGTACCAGAGTGTAGGAATACTCTGTTACAGTCAAAGTCCTGCATTCAAAATGTTCCTCAAGTGAAAGTAGAAAAGTATTCTCATCAAAATATAGTGAAAGACAGTGAAAGTAGTCGTTGTGCAGATTGGTCCATTTCAGAATAATATATATGATATGTTTTATAATGATTGATCATGAAAGTGTTCTCAAAGCTGGTGAAGGTGCAGCTAGTTTGAATGGCTTTGTAGACTGCAGGGTAGCTGGTGGATTTACTCCAGGTGGAACTAAAGTCTGATTTAACACTTGGTTATATTTACCATCATTCATCCAGATCTGTGAAGGAACTAAAGGTGTTGAATACATTCTACCTTCACTTCTCCTGTTCAGATGTTTCCAAAGAGAGGAGGAATCAGTTGACATTGTGAAACCCTCTTTCACAGACTTTAGAGCTGCAGACATATTGAAGAACCCGTTCTTATTTAAGCACTGATCAATAAACACAGAGACAGACAGGCTGGAAACTGTAGCTGCTAAGAGAAGAACAGCTGACCACTGATTTCTATTCTGATCACAGGGTGAGAGGACAAGTACAAATGTGAATCAGGAGAAATAATAAAGGATTCATGTGAGTAACAGTCATTAAACACGGTTGTTAGTGATTTGAGCAGTTAGATTAGATGAAATAAGTACAAAAACACACATTTTAGATTGATGCCAAAGACAGAGTAGAATATGAGTCACGTGAAGGGTTAAACAAAGTCAACAATGCACTCTGTGGTGTTGTTGTTGTTGTTTTTGTTGTTGTTGTTGTTGTTGTTGTGCTGAATTAACCTTTTAAGTTTAAGTCTGAAGCAAATTGTGATAGTGGCCAAACGGTAGTACTGCATTTCTCTGTCTTCTCCGTGAAGTCATTGGACCCAACATGACTTTTTCCCATTGACTTACATTGGGAAAGAAAAGTTTTTTTGTATATTTTGTTTGTCTTTTTTAACTATTATTTATAATGTAAATTCATATGTCATCATCTCTGAATCATTGTTAATGTAGTGTGTGTGTGTGTGTGTGTGTGTGTGTGTGTGTGTGTGTGTGTGTGTGTGTGTGTGTGTGTGTGTGTGTGTGTGCGTGTGCGTGTGCGTGTGTTGTCATTCCTCGCGGGCAGCTGAAGTTGGACCGTTGTTATGGCGATAGTAGAACCACTGTTTCCTGGGTGTCTGCGGAAACTGAGGGTAACCATAACAACCACGGAACTCTCCTGGAGAATGCGCGCACACACACACACACACACACACACACACACACACACACACACACACACACACAGACACACACACACACACAAATTAAAACTTTACGATATATTCTCTTTAAAACTTGTACTTCTTTTTTTGTTCTTTTTACTAACTCTCGTGGTTCAAAGTCTTCTCTTTGCATATGAACGAGACCACACACACACACACACACACACACACTTGTTTAATTTTTTATTTTCATGTATATTATTATTGTTATTACTATGAAATTGTTGCAGCTTTTAATACCTAATTCATTATTTATTTATTTATTTGTCTTCATTTATTTATTTAGCTTTATTATGTTTAGTTTTATATTATTATTATTTCCACTATTATGGTATTCTTGCACTTTTAAATATATTATATATTCATTGCATTTCAGCATGAAAGGTTTATTAAATATATTTATAATAATAATGTATATGTTTGGATTATTATTGATTGATCTTTTAATGATTATTAATATTATTATTATGTAATTGTTTTAAATACTTAATAATTTATTCACTTTACCCTCATTTTTATTATTATAAATATGGTTCAGCAGCTATCACGGCCGCATGTTTACCAATACAACTTAAAGGAATAAAGCAAATAAACAAGTTGTGTTTCAGTATGTCTTTTGCAATCTCTATTTTTCTTGTGGGCACATTTTACTGGATAAAGAATTCACATTAAAGTGTGTTTTGTTTGTGTGTGTTCTGGCATGTTTGCATACTTAATGACTCTCCTCGTGTACAGACAATAACACCTGCAGCAGTTCAGTGACCCACGGTTAACCCGAGCATTCAGTGTGATTACAGCCCGTTAAAGAGCCAGGGTGACCTCACAGGCGTTCTGAAACCACACTACACTTAACTCCGTTTGTTTACAACTCTTACAAATAAGGCACTTTTGTAATGTCCCCCAAACAACCCCCTATAAAAACCCAATTAATGAAATGCTGACATGCAGAAATATGAAAGAGAAATGAATGACTCAGCGGTGCAGCTTTTATTAAAGTGTTACCCACCTGACAGAAACTACAAGGCTGTCTGTGTGTGTGTGTGTGTGTGTGTGTGTGTGTGTGTGTGTGTGTGTGTGTGTGTGTGTGTGTGTGTGTGTGTGTGTGTTTAATAGTAAACCTCAGCTGGAGACCACATCACCAGCTCAGCATCTCTCTCTCTCTCTCTCTTATTCTCTAACCGTTAAACCGTGGTGCGGTGATGTCGTATTTTCTGAAGGCAGCATCTCCCTGGACCAATGGGATTCCTCCGTGTGATTTTGGATTATTGCAGAAACAATAATCACAAACATTGAGCAACCGCCATTTCTAAACTCACCATTTGGGTATTTTACTGATGTAAGGAAAATGCAGACGAGGAAACAGGAAGTGTTAAAATGCCGACTCATTCCCAGGCTAAAAGCCTTACAAGAAAGACAATCGTGGAGTAGAGCAGGAATGAGTACATTCAAAGCTTTTATTGAGTCTTTTGAATGAAGCTTTTAAATGTCGTCATATTGAAAGACGTCAGCGTAGAAAGGACAATTCCTAAAAAAACATATCTTCAATTTGAGTAAAACGGGACCATTGGATTAAATGAGCTTAATGTGGTGGTATAAATGTAATAAATTGTGCTTTTAGATGACCTGTATTTATCTAACTATAGTGAGTAAATGCCAACAAATAAGGAGTTTATCAGAATATTGGATATTGTGTTGTTTTTTCCCATATATGTTGACTCATGCACAACGCCCTGGAGTTATTACAAACTATTTTTTAAGTCACAGACCCCACTGCAATGCCATTCTACTGGTATATCATTATTGTTATTAGCCTTATCTCTATTTGCAGCCGTGCACACATCCCAGCCTTTAGCCAACATGAACAGACTCACAAACAGAAAGCTGAAGCTGCGTTCCAATGCTGATTTAGAATGTGAATGTCAAAGCTCTGAGTAATACATTTGTTACAGCTCCTCTTCCTTTCTCTGCTAATTGATAACTAATATTGTCACTTACTCATCTTTTATGAAACTAAAGAGCACTGCTTGTCTTTGTGGAAACTTTATTTTGATTTGTTACATTACATTACATTGCAATTAGATGACGCTTTTATCCTAAGTGACTTACAATGAGTACAATTACTTACAATTGTTCAGGATGTCTCTATATTTGTATCTTTATGATCCAATTCCATTTAGGGTTAGGGTCTGTTACCTCGGTCTATTCCCCAAAACATCTGTCCTTTTTCTAACCCAGTTTAGAAATGTACTGTTTATGAGACCACGAAGAAGAATCCAGTCATCAGACTGTTTGTTCTTCTTTAACCCATTGTAGAAGCCAACATGCTATTTAGCCTGACACAATTATTTCCATTATTGTTGTTATTTTACTGCACACATTTGTATTTCATTATCACTTCCTGCACTTGTCACGTGGCTGTGGTTTGCTATGTTTTAGTCCAGGGGTGTCGAACTCAAGGCCCGGGGGCCAAATCCGGCCCCGCAAGAGCTCTGAAAGAATATAATGTGTTTATTATACGATTACATGCCGATTTACAGAAGCACGATGTCCATAAACTACATGTCCCACAATGCATCTCAAATTTGCCTTTTTAAAAAAAAATGTGACATATTTTTCAAAATGTCACTTCTTTTTTTCTTTTTTTTAACTTTTTCTCCAGAATTTGGCTTTTCTTTTTAAATCATTTTGTGACATTCTCACTGAAGAGACTTGCAATAATTTGCCCTAGACTTCTGCTTTCAGACGTAGTTAATTATGAAGCTTTTACCCTACCCGATAATAATCCAATGCAGAGGCAATAATGTAATGTAATACATTATTTTATATATATTAAATATTTATATATGTATTTTTGTATAGTCTTAAAGTTACAACCGGCCCTTTGAGTTCAACCATAATGCTGATGTGGCCTGTGATGAAAGTGAGTTGGACACCCCTGCTTTAGAGGATCTGCATGAAAGTTCCAGCTGAACTACACGGGCTAAATAATCATATCAAGTCTGATCAACCTGAAGGCATCCAGGTTGAGAAATGCAGCTTTCCTGACTTCATGGATGTTGAAAACCTGAAAAGCCACTGATATAATATAATTGTATATGGATGTAATTCTCTGCATTAACTAGTTAAACTACCTGTCTAACCTATCGTTGCCTGGACTAAGGTATTAGAGTTTATGACCAAGGATCAATATGCAGAGTTTAACTTTTCCTATCGTCAGAAGAACATCAAGTCAGTGAGTATGTTTGCTGCAAATGGAGATAACGGACACACAACACAGCAAACAAATAACGTTTCATGTACTTTTTTCGAAATTTAGTTGAAAAGTAAACATTTTAAGGATTGATTATTGGAAAGAAATGAAGTCGAGACGGTTGCAGAGGTGGAAGAAGTGCTCTGGGGGGACAGGTATGGACACTTTCTGGTTAAATGATCCTGAAAATGTCAGAAATGGACTCTCAATAACCTCGAAGACCACTCCTAAACCGTCCAAATCAGCCAAAATATGATTGAACTAT
>CM053260.1:29746537-29795336 GCA_028583405.1 Pogonophryne albipinna
GGACCTCTATGGGCGCCACAAAGCTGCATTCATCCATCTGAAAGGCTGTTTTCTGAACCGTCCCCAGTCTCTGAGTTACTGTTCGCTCTGCCTTGGTATGCAAAGCCTCATCCAGCAGAAAACACACACAAAGGTCCGGATTAACAAAATACACGGAACACACTTACATTACAAAAACAGCGATGGGAAGACGTGACTCTCCGAAAGAATCTCCTCATCCCTTTTTTATTAATAGATTAAGGATTTCCTGTTGTCATTTATCTTTTATGTAACTGCTCGAGTGATTACTTGACTTGAATATGCCGAGGATAAACCAGTGTCACTGAGAGGTAGAGAGGGAATGCGATGGTTGGGAATATCATCAAGTCTCAAAGCTGTTTACACACATTTTCACTTTAAACTCCCCCTTTAGATTATTTTAACCTACTGCTTCCACAACGATATCCATTCTTTACTGTGAACATGCAGACGTCTCTGATTGCAGCTGGATGAGATTCAATGGTTGCTAGATGCTAACAGAATAAAATGTGGTCTTTCTTTCACAGGGGGTTTAATAGGTGTCATCGACAAAAAGCCAATGGGATTTCTCCATGTGATTTTGGATTATTGCAGAAAATAATCTCTGTGGCAAAGAAACGTTTATGTTTACATGTTTAGTTCAGCAGGATAATCTCCACATATTAACACCACTTTCTGATTTCTGGAGTAAAAAGCTAACGCTATAAAGGAACTACAGCACGGTCACATGACTTCATGTCACCACCGCTAAGCTAAAGGTGGCTAATGTTGGGCTATAAAGGAACTACAGCACGGTCACATGACTTCACGTCACCCCCGCTAAGCTAAAGGTGGCTAATGTTGGGCTATAAAGGAACTACAGCACGGTCACATGACTTCAAGTCACCACCGCTAAGCTAAAGGAGGCTAATGTTGGGCTATAAAGGAACTACAGCACGGTCACATGACTTCACGTCACCACCACTAAGCTAAAAGAGGCTAATGTTGGGCTATAAAGGAACTACAGCACAGTGACATGACTTCACGTCACCACCGCTAAGCTAAAGGAGGCTAATGTTGGGCAATAAAGGAACTACAGCACGGTCACATGACTTCACGTCACCACCGCTAAGCTAAAGGTGGCTAATGTTGGGCTATAAAGGGACTACAGCCAACCCAGTCTCATGGCATTTCGTGTTCACCAACATGATTTTCCCCTTTTTTTCTTGTTGCACATCACGATTTTAAAAGCAATGTATTTCTACTGGTAATGACGCTCATGGAAGCACGGCATTCGTTTGTGTCGGCTGCCCTTAAAGGCAATGTGAGCGTCCATTCTCATTGGATAACGGAGAATTGTACACCCGGAAGTAAGTATTCCCCTTACTGTCGATTGATTTTACAGTGATATCTGCACTACTCATCGACTAAAAAACACCAGATTATCCTTTTTAATTACACAACATTGATTGGTTTAAATTGTGTGCAATGCTTTTGTATTTTTCCCCTTCGATTCGGAGAAACAAATATTTTTTCGGAGAAAGAATAGCAGAAGACACTACACTACCCAGAATCCCCAGCTATCGTTTGGACTACACCATGTGCTCTGTTTGACAAACCCTGTGATAGTCCTCAAGCTCTGTGATTGGAGAGTGTGCTCCGAGGGTTACGCTGAACCTCGAACAGCACTTGAAATGGGATGGAACCACGGCAGACTGTCCAAAACTGGATTTGAACGGGTCCACCGCGTCCCCACTTGATCCCAAGTTGGAAACATTTGCGTTACATCAGCATGTGTAACAGTTGTAAATACAGTGGTGTTTATTTGTTAATCATTTAGTATAATCACACAAATTCTGTGTTTTATATTTAACAATTCTGTGTTCTTTATTTATTGATTGTTCAATACCTGACAAGGCCGGAGATGAAATATCGACATACATCTTATAAGAGTATAATACATTATGTATAATATCAGTTAAAATAAGTGCTTCAACATAGTTAACATTGCTGGAGGTATGCACAAATATTGATAGATGTCTTGTAATACACTATTGAGGAACCTGCGACCCAAGTTTTTCATTCAATGCATAACTACACCATAGTTGTGTATAATATGATATGTCAATAAACCTTAGAAAATCTTGAAATCTTGAAAGGGATGTGCAAAATAGTCATTATATACAGTCTTTAATTAACTATTAGTAGAGAATAACGCGTAATGAATATACTTTATAGGGATCCTATTAATATCTAATAATAAAAATAATGAAATTCAATAACATGCTTTAACCACTAGGTGTCCCTTTCTATCAGCTGTGCCCCTTTATGGTGTAAATACAGCCTATCTACCAATTGGATCAGATATAAAAGTCAGCCGAATTAGTGTTGATACGGCAAGGAGACGTATTGTGTGAAAAGAAATGTAAGATGTTGTTTAATGGCTGATATATTTATGATCCACGTCACGTTTTCAGTTCCTCATGTTTGTCTAGAAGTCTTCTGATCAGGGCTCTATAAATACAGAACTACGGCAGATATGTAATATTTAATGCAGCCTAACCGTGTATTACAATGCCGTTATGTGATGACTTTCAAAGAGAAAAGCAAGCACACTCGGAATAAAGTATTATTTTATTTTTTTTAAATGTTTTCGGTCTGTTTCCGGTATTTGTTAATGACGATGTGCTCTGAGATGTGAGACTGGAATTGCACAGGGGAAAATAACGTAGGCTATCTTTAGATGCGGATTTTGTTAAACTAATATGTTTGCGCTGTGGACCAACACTATACATTGACGGGGAAGGGGGTAGCAATAAAGATAACACCATTAAACAGTTACACAACATAACAGAAATAATATCGATAGCAGCGTCCCTAGCAACCACCTTGGTAACAATGAAAACGTTCTATGGACGCAATTTCCTGAAGTAATCTTCGTAATAACTAGCAAACTAAAGATCATGTGCATCCACTGCACACATAATCTGAAATAACAACTCATATTTCTCGCATCAAATGACATCAAAACGCATTTTAATGGCCAAACTAACTTTAAAATAGGCATTTTCCACTGAGAATAAAACGAAGTTCGGCCATGTTTTTTTTTTCTGCAGGGAGAAATTTGAAGATCACGTGACATAGACGCCAGCCATTGGAATGAATGGTGAAAAAAAACGGGGTTTGTCAAACAGAGCACATGGAGTAGTCCAAACGATAGCTGGGGATTCTGGGTAGTGTAGTGTCTTCTGCCATCCTTTACTCCGAAAAAATATTTGTTTCTCCGAATCGAAGGGGAAAAATACAAAAGCATTGCACACAATTTAAACCAATCAATGTTGTGTAATTAACAAGGATAATCTGGTGTTTTTTAGTCGATGAGTAGTGCAGATATCACTGTAAAATCAATCGACAGTAAGGGGAATACTTACTTCCGGGTGTACAATTCTCCGTTATCCAATGAGAATGGACGCTCACATTGCCTTTAAGGGCAGCCGACACAAACGAATGCCGTGCTTCCATGAGCGTCATTACCAGTAGAAATACATTGCTTTTAAAATTGTGCTGTGCAACACAAAAAAAAGGGGAAAATCGTGTTGGTGAATGTTGTGGCAGATATCTCTGCTCCGCGCCGATCATATATGAGTTTGCTTTAAAAGACGGAAAACCCAAAACAACCATGATACGGGTTAAACAATAATCTGCTTTAATGATAAACGGTAAGAATACAAATACACTTCTCAAAAGGGGTATCGGCCCACCCCCTGCTCTGGTCCAAATGCCGGGAGAACTTCTCATCTTGACGGCAGGAGCAAAAGAGAAAGAACCAACAGATAGAACAGGCTTACATGCAGAAAACAAAACAGGAGGGGTTGGGTCAGCTGGTCATCTTTTCAGGTCATCTCATTGGGAGATGCAAAAGATGGCTTTTCTTAGCGAATCAGCGCGAGCCAGCCAGGATAATAAACAAGTGTCTCTGAGATGGTAGTAAAATATATCTGGCGTCCGTTATCTCACTTTCCTGCATAGACTTCCACACACACACTTTCCTGCACATTCCAGAGACCTGAGTCGGGTCTAAAGAATATTCTCTTGCTCACATCTTACTCCCATTATTTATACAAAGTAATTAAACATATACTATTCAAGATATGAAGACTTCCCTGAAACATGACATACTGGAGATCTTAAGCAGAAGGTACTCTCATCCCCCTAGCCCACTGTCCTGCTTACCTACACCTCCCCCACAGAGCAATAAAACCTGTTTACTCCAAGCACCCCAGAATGTTTGAGCAAGTTTTAGTCCTCACATTTATGAAAGGATAAAACAGAGAAATCAATACAAAACACAAACACAGGTATTGTTTAAACAGTATTCACTTAACTGCTACTATTGATAATTTCCAGAGAAACTCAAGGGGCCTCTTTTAATATCTGGAAGTTGCAACAAGACTTTCTGCCATTTCAAATGTAACACACTTCCCAAATATCAGATGATAATAATCTTCAATATGAACACGAATCAATAGATTAAAAATCGTGTTGGTGAACACGAAATGCCATGAGACTGGGTTGCTACAGCACGGTGACATGACTTCACGTCACCACCGCTAAGCTAAAGGGGGCTAATGTTGGGCTATAAAGGAACTACAGCACGGTCACATGACTTCACGTCACCACCGCTAAGCTAAAGGTGGCTAATGTTGGACGTGATGACGTTTAGTCGTCTCATTTAGACACTTGTTAGCAACGGCCGTTTTTAAATCCACCATTGGGGTATTTACTCATATTTTATGTTGTAGAACAAACCGGGTTTAGGACTCATTCCTATAGTTTTATGTGAAGACATGTGATATATAGTCCACAAAGTCTTCCCCCACAGAGTAGAGTTGTCCTTGTCTCTCTTCTCCCAGCATGCACTGTGAATCCTTACAAACTGTGAGGTATTTCTGATCTGACTCAGCAGAGGAAATCAAGAAGCCCCAGCATGCAGCACAGCTGGAGTCCGACTGAAGGTATCGAGCAGCAGAATAAAAACACACAGCGTCTCATTTAAATTCAGCTAATGTCTCTATCCAATTAACAGAGTACCGGAGTCATGATTCCTCACATTGACTTGCTGTCAGCTCCGCCCACTGCAGACACTTTTACTTATCGGTTGCTCAGAAAGGCTGTCAATCGATAGCGCTGACTATCGATGGGGGGGGGGGTCCTTATGCTAATTTCATTGAAGAGTGCAATTTACGATTGTTTTTCCAGCCATACTTCACATAACAACGTGGTTCAGAGGCCTCATGGTTCACAGGAGAATTAATTAATTACGAAAAAAAAGGAGCATTATAAAAGCAACAGCAGCAAAGAAAGGCCAATAAAAAATATTGCAATTTATATTTTTTCCAATTTATTCATGTAAGTACTGGCTGCTACTCTAATACTAGGGTGGTGGTAGATAGACCCATAGATTCAAATTCAAAAGATTCAAGATTCAAAGGTTGTATCCTCATATTTTCAAATGGCAATGACATTCTTCTGACCTGAGCTCCTCCAACAATGCAACATATATAATAAAATACAAAAATACAAATAAAAGTCTACATACACGTCAATAGAATATGGGATATGTACAAGAACAGAATATTAAATTAAATAATGTACATAAAAGCAACAGCAGCAAAGAAAGGATGATAACAATTATTGCAATTCAGATGTGTGCCAATTTATCAATGTCATTTCTGGTTACTACTTCGTTCTTTTAGAATAAGGCCAAATATTGTCACCCCTGTCGTGAGTTCTGTAGTCAAGAGACTTTAAAAGACTACATTTCCCACGGCCAGCCTTTTAAGAGACACAGATATGGGCAACCTGGGTGGAAGACGCCGTTGAGACAGAGTTTTTAACCCTTAAAGGTGGGGTAGGTAATTTTGGAGAAACCAGCTCGAGTGCGCTAGAATTTGAAAATACACTTCCTCACAGAGCCCCTCCTCCAACACACACGAACACGCACATGACCAATGAGGGCACGAGATAAGTTTGTGCACAGATGGAAGGCTGACAGGCAGGTGGGCCATCCAGTTACTTTAGCCGGCCCGGCTCAGATGATTGGTCGTGCTTTTTAAAGCGCCACGGCTTCCACTGATGACATTCTTTAATGGATTTTTTGTCAAAGCACTTAAGATATTCATTGCTATCGGGATGTTAAGAGCATTCCATGGGATATAACAACAAGTGTATCTCGAGCCGGTTTCTCAAACGTACCTACCCCACCTAACGTTTCCCAACATGTTCCCTGTTTCTATCCTTCTGTACCATTTTTAAGAATATTTCCTGAATTGTAAGGTGTCCTCGAGTGCTTTGAAAGGTGCCTCTAAATAAAATGTGTTATTATTATTATTATTGTCTTTTATCAACCAATAAAGGAGAGTAGAGACTTTTGGTGGAGAATTATGAGTCGGAGTCTCCTTATCACAGAAGAGTTGCTCCTAAATTATAAACCTGATCCAACTCATATAAGATGTTCCAACCATGTCAGAGAGGTATTAACTTTCTATATTTGTAACCTTGCAGTGTGCAGTTTTGTATCCTTGCAACAAGCCTTTCACCTTAAAAACTAAAACAGTGGTTTGAAGCTAATGTGGCTGCAGGATTCACTCTGTTCTTAGTTTGTACTCTCATGCTTAAATGTACATCTCTTTGGAGAGAAGAATCAGCATCAATGTACTACTCTTCAACACTTCTGTTACCACATCTTGTAAGTTTAAACAGAAACTATATATATTATAGGCTCTTTAAGGACAACGTGTGGTGGAGTTGTTGCACTGTAGTGCATTAAACTCTGTGTCTACACAAACACAAACTGGGTATTGGCCAAATGATCAGTGAAGCAATAATAAATACATTTTCCTCAATAATGTCATCATCAAATTCAGTATTGTCCCTCTAAGACACATCCAATAGTTCATAGCAATCCCCAACTTTCTTTTACCCATACAAATCATGCTATTGAGATCTGTGGTGGACAGATTTTAATATTGGGAGAATGAGAGCACTGCTTGAATCCGTACCAGCAGAAGTTTCTGAATCAGTGTCACAAGAATGGATGATTTCACTTTCTCTGATGCCAGCAGTAACAAGATCCCAACACAAATCTCACAGAGGATAGAAAAAACACACCAGATGCCAGGAAACAGTCAGCAGGAAAGGGTTATAAGTGTGTGTCTGAACTGTGTGCAGTAATAGATACAGGAGGGATGGGGGGGGGGACTCAGGAAGAGAGAATCATTGAACAGCAGAACATCGACTAATGGCCCACAAACTCTCCTCTGAAAACACTCCCTCATTATACTGCAATAAAACACTGCTGATAAATCACTGCTGTCATAAAGTGGAGGCACCTGCACTGTCTCCACACACACACACACACACACACACACACACACACACACACAGACAGACAGACAGACAGACAGACAGACAGACAGACAGACAGACAGACAGACAGACAGACAGACAGACAGACAGACAGACAGACAGACAGACAGACAGACAGACAGACAGACAGACAGACAGACAGACAGACAGACAGACAGACAGACAGACAGACAGACAGACAGACAGACAGACAGACAGACAGACAGACAGACAGACAGACAGACAGACAGACAGACAGACAGACAGACAGACAGACAGACAGACAGACAGACAGACAGACACACACACACACACACACACACACACACACACACACACACACACACACACACACACACACACACACACACACACACACACACACACACACACACACACACACACACACACACACACACACACACACACACACACACACACACACACACACACACACACACACACACACACACACACACACACACACACACACACACACACACACACACACACACACACACACACACACACACACACACACACACACACACACACACACACACACACACACACACACACACACACACACACACACACACACACACACACACACACACACACAGACAGACAGACAGACAGACAGACAGACAGACAGACAGACAGACAGACAGACAGACACACACACAGACACACACACAGACACACACACAGACACACAGACACATCCTTATCACAGTCTCTACATTGAGATATATATATATATCATACCTTTTATTTCAAAAAGCCAATGAGCTCTTTCCCTCAGCATGCAAATACATGTACTATAGCTACACCATACTAAGTACTGCAGACCATTTTGGAAAAACAATAGCATAAAATACCATCAGGTCACAAACATACCTCACTTATATCTCAAAGTGGAAGAGTTTATGGGAATATTGTCAGAATAGGAATAGAGATAAGACCATGAAGTGAAATAAACTCCTCAGAGTTCAACAGAGCAGATTCAATTAAGAATACTGGCTTTTATGACACTTTACTGCACAGTTAGAGGCAGAGGAATTAATCCCAATGACCAAATTCATCTTTAGAATAAACAACATGTAATGCTACTGCACAGCCACTCACCCTGCACCTTTTAAATTCACTATAGCTGATGTTTGATGTCAAAAATACTACACCAAGTACTGCAGACCATTTAAGAAACAGACACAAACTACCATCAGGTCATAAAAGATCCACTCCAAAGTGCCTCAACACACATGTCTCCAACTAGAAGAGTTAATGGGAATATTGTGGAAATAGGAGTAGAAAAAAGAGGATAAAGACCAATAGTTTCCCACAGAGTTAATTAAAGCAGAATTATTGGAAAATACTGGTTTTTAATGGCACTTTTCTGCACAGTTAGAGGCAGATAAATGAATCCAAATGACCAAATTCATCTTTAGAATAAATAACAACATGTAATGCTACTGCACAGCCAGTGAGCATTTTCCCTCACCCATTTACTATAGCTGATGTTTGATGTTAAAAACTACTATACTAAGAACTACAGACCATTTCAGAAACAGACAAAATAGCAGAAACTACCATCAGGTCATAAAAGACACACATTCATGTCCCAAACTAGAAGAGTTTATGGGGACTGGAGGTATAGCAGCATGAAGGACCATAAAGTGCATTCAATTCCTCACAGAGTTCAGTAAAGCAGAATTATTAGAAGAATAATGGCTTTTATCAAAGTTTCCTGCAGTTAGAGGCAGGGGAAGGAATCCCAATGACCAAATGCATCATTTGGAATTTCCCAGCTGCAGAACATCCACAATAACACACACAAGCAGCGATATAAAGCATCAACAAACAAACACACAAACACCATGCATGTCACTCACCGACTCCTATCTTCTCGTCCTCCGTCGGTGTCCACATGATGTCCCGCTGCACAAAGCGCTAAATCCCACAGAAAGTAGCAATCACTGCATGGAGATCCAGCAGGAAAAGTTAACTTCAGGTGCTCAGCAGGTGAGAGGAATAACCACACATGTGTCGCAGCTGTTTTAAATTAATATCCTGGTGACGCGAAGTGTGTGTCCATGTTTCTGCAGATAGAGATGCTACACATGCGTCACAGCCCGATGTTTCTATAGGGATGGATGAAGCACAAATCCCGTGGTGCGGGATACAAAACCCGGTCTGATGACACGCTGCACTGTGATGATGTCAGCACAGATCCATGGTGTAAAAAAAAAACGAGAAAACCTTCATATTCCTGCAGGAATCCCCTCTCTGTCAGCGCAGCATCTTCCTCTGAGTCACGGGAACGCATCCATGTCTACTACTGCGGAGAGATGTTGGAGTGAGGAAGAAGAAGAGGAAGAAGAAGAAGAAGAAGATTAGGATGAATAAAGAGTCCCGTGGAGCTCCGTGTCTGAATGAACCGAGCGACCGGAGAGCTGTGCGCAGCAGCAGAGAATCACTGTAAGAGGATCAGCCTTCAGAGAGAGAGAGAGAGTGTGTGTGTGTGTGTGTGTGTGTGTGTGTGTGTGTGTGTGTGTGTGTGTGTGTGTGTGTGTGTGTGTGTGTGTGTGTGTGTGTGTGTGTGTGTGTGTGTGTGTGTCCTTTATGTACAGTATGTTGTTGTACACGGGACAGACAATGGGCAGATATTCTTGACTACACACACACACACACACACACACACACACACACACACACACACACACACACACACACACACACACACACACACACACACCTAAATACGTACTGCTCTTCATCTGGGTTTAAATATTTCAGAGCCTGGGACTATCCTGTAATCGTCCAACATGACAAAAAAAAGCTTACACTCATGAATCATACTCTAAACTTGTCATGTAATAATGCTCCACACACACATACACACACACACATACATTATTACTTGACTCATGAAGCCATCATCACTCCACCACAGTGACATGATTTCTGTCGTGTGTGTGTGTGTGTGTGTGTGTGTGTGTGTGTGTGTGTGTGTGTGTGTGTGTGTGTGT
Organism: Pogonophryne albipinna; assembly: GCA_028583405.1. Taxonomy (NCBI): domain Eukaryota; kingdom Metazoa; phylum Chordata; class Actinopteri; order Perciformes; family Artedidraconidae; genus Pogonophryne; species Pogonophryne albipinna. The sequence goes on from CM053260.1 coordinate 29,756,971, forward strand.
GTGTGTGTGTGTGTGTGTGTGTGTGTGTGTGTGTGTGTGTGTGTGTGTGTGTGTGTGTGTGTGTGTGTGTGTGTGTGTGTGTGTGTGTGTGTGTGTGTGTGTGTGTGTGTGTGTTTTATGCAAAAAGAAAAGCACCACATATGGATACGTTTGTGTGTGAATTGTGCCACCGTGTGGACATTATTTGTAAACGCGATGTGGCACAATTTAGAGGTGGTAGAAGTACTCATATCTTGTACTTGAGTAAAAGTAAAAGTACTCAGATCTTGTATTTGAGTAAAGATTCTCTGTTGGACTCTGGTACTGCACATTACTCACGAGACGTTGTAAAAAAAAAAAGCACTAACCACTCCACCAACGCCACAGTCACCCCCGTCGTGCGGGCCGGATGAGAATGTCTGGCGGGCCGGATGTGGCCCGCGGGCCACCAGTTGATGGTCACTGTCTTAGTGTATCATATAAAGATGAGCAGATAATTATTATGCTTTAATATTATTTATTTGAATTGGCTATTGCATGATGAAAGTGGATACATTTGAAAAAGCCTTACTAAGTTACTAACAGTGATGGGGTCGTTACTCAAAAAAAGTAATATATTACATTACTCATTTTGTTAAATAAAAGTAATATATTACTTTACTTCGTTACTCTCTACATAACTTTTGCGTTACTCAGCTACAGCCTATAGCCAAAACTGAGAACTTAGGCCTACATGTGCACACATGACAAATACTATTGCAATAAGGAAGACATGACACAAGTTAATAACGAGGACAATTCTAGTTTTTTCTGCTTGTTCGGAGTCGAGACTCACTCAACATCATCACTGTGGGTTCGGGGGTCTTTAGCTAGCTTCGTGTTAGCATGTTGCCTTTGCAGGTGCTTGGAGAACCTCTCCAGCGTTGTGTTTGCAGCAGTGTACCTTACCGTCACATTTCTGTCCTTTCTTCTGACAAATTTAAAAAATAATGGGCATACCTCCACCCCTCGAACGTTATAGCTGTTGATGTATCTGTCTCTGCAGCACAACCCCTGTGACAGTTGCATGTGGACCAGTCGCTCAAATGTTAAGCAAATATAAACCTGCGGCGGGAATCCCTCTAGTGACTAGAAATATTTAAAATTGTTAAAAGTTAGACCAATCTTATCTACCCCTGGAACTAGCTAAACTAGTTATAAATATGTTTATTATTTACTGTCGTGTAGGGTCACTCATTCACTGGATGAGCGAGCTGCATGAGACACAGACGGGCTGTCAGGAGAGCGAGAGAGGAAAAGAGAGGCTCCGTTTATTAAACCCGCCGTGTTATTATCCAAAGTTACTGTAAAGTTCTGAATAATTTAGTATCTAGTCTGTCAAAGGGACAATCTAGTAATTTTTTCGCGCAATAGTTAGTAACTATAGTGTGATTACTGAATTTATAACAGTACTATTATACCACCCAACACTACTAATAGCCTAATAATAATACATGGGATTTATAAAGCGATACGATAATTTTCAGAGTACATATTCAAAATGAATCCCTCATCACCGAAACAGCTCTTCTCAAAATCACAAACGACCTCCTCCTCTCCTCTGACTCCGGCAACCTTAACATCCTCATCCTCCTCGACCTCACCGCAGCATTCGACACCATCAACCACGCCATCCTGCTGTCCCTCCTCGAATCATCACTCAACATCACCGACACTGCACTCTCCTGGCTGAAATCCTACCTCACCGACAGACATCAGTTTATCAACATCAACAACTGCACCTCCTCCACTGCTCCTCTGTCCCAAGGCGTCCCCCAGGGTTCGGTGCTTGGCCCCCTCCTCTTCATCCTCTACATGCTCCCCCTTGGCAAAATAATTCGTCGCCACAACCTTCAATTTCACTGCTACGCCGATGACATCCAACTTTATATCTCAACAAAAACCATCACCCCCACAACATACTCCACTCTCACCAACTGTCTCTCAGAAATAAAAGCATGGATGCAAACAAACTATCTCCAACTGAACAGTGCCAAATCAGACATCATCATCATCGGCCCCCCATCCCGTATCAAAGACATCCAGAATTTCAACTTCACCATTGACAGCCACACTCTATCTCCCCCCCTCACATCCGCAACCTCGGAGTCATCTTCGACAGTCAGCTCAAATTCAACCACCACATAAATCACATCACCAGGACCGCCTTTTTCCACCTCAAAAACATTGCCCGTCTCCGCCCATCACTCTCCTCCTCTGCTGCTGAAACCCTGATTCATGCATTCATCACTTCACGACTCGACTACTGCAATAGCATCCTCTACGGCATACCATCCAACCTAATCAATAAACTCCAACATATCCAGAACTCTGCTGCCCGCCTCCTCACCCACACCCGCTCCCGAGACCACATCACTCCCGTCCTCCAGAACCTCCACTGGCTCCCCGTCCGTCAAAGAATCAACTTCAAAGTCCTCCTCATTACTCACAAAGCCCTCAACAATCAGGCCCCCCCCTACCTCACAGACCTGCTGCACCACCACGCCCCTTCCCGCTGCCTCCGCTCATCAGAAGCCAACCTCCTATCCATCCCCACCCGCACCAATCACCGGACCAGGGGGGACAGAGCCTTCTCCGTCGCTGCCCCCTCCCTCTGGAACTCACTCCCCCAACCCATCAGAGACTGCACTGACCTCACCACCTTCAAAACACTCACAAAAACTCACCTCTTCAATCTGGCTTTTAATGTGTGATTGTTTTTGTATTATTTGACTTTAACTTTAACTTTAACTATATATTTATTTGTTGTTCCTTCCTTTTCTTTTCCCTTCACTATATCTGTAAAGCGTCTTTGAGCACCTGTAAAAGCGCTAACAAATTAAATCTATTATTATTATTATTATTATTATTTCATTGGTGTTTTTTATATGTTTGCAGTCAGGGCCGGCCCTAGACTTTTGGGGGCCCTAAGCGAGCTTTTGCTTGGGGGCCCCCCTCGCTCTAGCGCATTCTCACTTCACACAACACGGAACCAACTTTTGTCTTATGAAGTTAGTATAAGCACACATATTGTATAAATAAGCATGTAAACACCGTGGACTTAACATCCTCTAGGGGGGTCCTCACCTCCTCTAGGAGGGTCCGGGGGCATGCTCCCCCGGGAAGATTTGTTTTTTAAATATTGAAGTTAAAAGCATTAATCTGGTGCACTTTGAGAGCAAAATTAAGAGATCTATGGATACATCTCTCAACACCCAGATGAAACAGAACTGTAAACAGATTTTTCTTTATGGATATTTTACAAATCACTTAAACTGTGTTCTTGTTTTGTCATATAGTATTTCATAACTGTTTTTCATTTATTCTCTCTGGCTGTCCATCTCATAATGTTCACATAAAAACTAGCTGTCAATAGGAATATCATTCAGAAGAATTATAATTTCATGCAAAAATCTGTCACAAAAAGAGGTTGCACATTTAAATTCAGGTGTTGTTATGGCAACGTCAGTGGCCAAACAGCAACATTTACTGCTGCAAATACGTTCAAACATGCTGTCGATACGTAAAGCAGTGGCAACTATGCCACCATTTCAGCTGACTTTTTCTCAGAAATACTGTCACATAACATCCATATATTTCAGTGCTAGGTTGATGCTTAGCTAAGATAACTATGAAACACTTTAACTGACAGGACTCCGGATCAACTGTGTACTGTAAGGTAGCTTCTAGCTTCATGTCGAACAGTAAGTCAACATTTCCCAGAGAGCTTTCTTTGAAATTACCAGGTAACGCTAAAAAACATTACATTTAGATTGTATGACAATGTGTTTATTTAATATATCTTGCTAACGGTTTAGCTTACCCCCGCGATTCAAAGTAACGTCAACGTAGCTGTAATTTATGTTTTGCTTACATGTTCGCATAACTTGGAAGTTACTGACATGTACGTACCTTGTTTACCTGGCTCAAGTGGTGGCTCTGGGGTTGTTGTGTGAACCACCACTTGAGAATTGTCGTCTTTTTTAAGAACAAATGTAGCTTAGCGCAAGTTCAATCAAGAAGACAATATCATCTGGTGTCACACGTTATCTCAATAAGCGATCAGGGGCGTTACGCCCCAGCTAGCCAATCATCGCACCTGCTAACCCCTTTAAATCTGCTCTCCCCTCCCTGTCAGTTGTCATTTCAGGTGTCAACGCACAAGCAGCAGCAGGGCTTCGTCCCAGCTCCAGGCATATATTCATCAGCTCTGCAGTCTTGCGGATTAAGCTACTGGCGGCGTTCCCCAGTCGGCTAGCGGTTCCAGCCAGCCGCCCCGCAAACCCGGACGCGGGAGGAAAAGACAAGGAAATCGGGCTCCACGGAAGTTCCTCCGGCTTAATGGAAATGGCCTACTTCACGCAAACAATTGACGCACACCTTCAGTCTCTCGAGAGGGCATCACTGGCATCAGGGCCGCTCAAATGTGGCGCTTCCGGCTTCACGCGGAACGGGCCCTCAGGGCTTAAGCTACATCCCATTGAAGCTACTTCTCCTCCCGGCTCAGTAGCCAGTACTGGACACTAAGTGCGTCTAGGCGGCAGCAGGTTCATTGCACAGCCCAGGCTCTCGCCTCTTTTCCTGCGCCTCACCTCTAAAACAGGCGTCAGGGTAGCGCTGGCAAGAGGCAGTTGAAACAAAGTCACGAGATGTTCGTTATATCATGACATTAGAGTCATGCAGAGTGAGATCGCTACCCCTTTAAGAGAGGGGTGTGGCGCGTGCATGTGTGTGAGGGCATGGTAGAGCAAGCGAGCGGGATATATGTTTTCTAAAAGTAAAACGAGGCAGCAAAAAGGATAGGTCTGTGATCTTGCGAAACAGAAGAGCTAAATAAATGCAACGACCTCCCAAGAAGAGCTCGCCTCTCTCCAGTCATTCCGATAAGTGGGTTATTGAACCTGAAGCGTGTTGCTTCTTCCCTGGGAGACGACAGAGAGTCATCCCCCCCTGTTTCCTCGACTACGGTCTGGGAGCCGACAGGAAGTTCAACAATATGCATTGCTACCTTTAGTTCAGGGTTAAGGTGAGTTCCAGGCAGTATTGGGCGTAACGTGTTACAGTATGGAGTTTCAGTAATGTATTACTTTGCGTACGAAGTAATGTAACACATTACTAATGCAGTTCGGGTAATTACTACCCATTACAATGCTCAGTAAGTAACGCAGTTTCCAGCTTCAACACAGTGTTCCTGGAATGAATGGCGTTTCGTAGAGCTTATTTTCCTCAATGACAAGTCGCTGCACATTATCCCGCTTATGACACGACCAGATACTAAATAAATTAGGAATTTACTCCCAATATTAATTGAATGATTTATTGACGGAAATGATCGTTTTTATTTTCTCTTTTTTCTTCTCCACTAAGAAATATTCCGTTCCTCGGTGCGCAACGGCTGGATCTGCGACAACAACATCTCCTCAGCAGCACCGTCCAAATCCGTTCACAGTCTCTGATCCACTAAATCCTTACACATTACAGAGGTGAATTAGGTTCAAGGTGAAATATCGCGTCATCGTCTGCGTCATGACGTAATTGCTTACGTCGCCGTTTCTCTCCCAATACCGCGTCAAACAAACATCAATAGAGGATGGCGTCGGGTAGTTTTTAATCATACGAAGCCAGATTCAATCAGAACTACTTCTTCAAACTATACTTCTTCTAGAACACCGTGATGCATCGGGTATCATGTGGTTCAGCGGCATTAACGCCGCTGCAGTGCGCATGCATCGGAGTTTATTCTATTGTTAACTCACACGCCAGCGGTCGCCGTTAAGCACTCACTGTCCGACTGTTATATAAGCAGCCGATAATTATTTCCCATCTCTTAGCGACGCGTTCAGTATGGATTTACGCCGTCGGCATCACAACACCGTCATTAAGGTTCTCTGGCATCCTACATATGGCATTGCTTAGTAACTGAGCTAATCAGTCATCTTGACTACTGTCAGTCACTATCATTGCGGCATTAAACCGTTTCCTACACAATAACAGATTCTTAGTGCTGCCCGACTTGTGTTTCAAGGTGCGGTCGCGTTCTAGTCACTTTGTTCAAGCGCCACTGCTAGTTACAACTCTTTCGCTTTAGTGTAAGCTACTGGCATGACTGGTATGGCTCAGGGCAATCTCGATGACAACGGTCAATGTTCCCCCTTCTACGCACGGAGATAATGTAATCTTATAGCGTGCAGGCAAGGCTGGCTCTTCAAAGCAGATATTAACGACGCGCTTTAAAGTTTCCATCATCCGTTTAGCGGAACTCTTTCAGCCTCAAGCGGGAGTCAAGTAAGGAGAAACTACGCGTGCACCGGCTATTCGGGTAAATAATATTAATAGTCGTCTCTACCCAGTGCATCACCCAATGCTCAGGGAGATCCCCTCATGTGTTGCCTTACGCCATCTAGTGTTCAATATAACATTACTAACCTATAACTCCGCTCAACTGGGGAAAGAGAAGAAGAAAGAAGAAGAGACTCCTCCAGGAGCACAGCGTCCCTAATCATGAGGAACTATAGGCCCAGCCACACACCTGGAGTTCCTAGGCATCACATCAAGCTCATGGTATTAATGTTCCTCTAAACAAACTGTGTGCATCCACATAAACGTCAAGGCGTATACAGCAAACATCTCCAACGACTATATCACGGGTCATGTCTCAGTATTTAACTAAGTGTATGTTTCTGCGTGCATCCTGCACTTCATTCATATTCATGCTCATATGGCTCGTGTTAATCCAGGTTATGATATTGTTGCGACCTGGCTCAAAAGGCCACAACAAAAAGGAGACACAACATGTCAACGGGTAGTTAAAGGTGTTTATTTAGGACAAACAAGTCCAAAACCAGTAAAATATGAGGTGTGGAAGTCAGTGGTATCAGTAATGTAAAGGCAGGGTGAGGATTGTATGGACATGTATGTGTGTGAGAGTGTTGAAGTGCACAAAGTAAAGCAACTGAATAAACTCCTATCATACTCAACAAAACCGGTGTGCCTGCAGGGAGAAGCAGAGAGAGAACAGAGAGGAGCAGAGAGGTGTTAAATAGCTGCAGGACACCAGACCCAGGTGCCCTGAGTTACTGCAATCACCAATCACCACAGCACAGACAGGACAGCCACCTCCTCTCTACTGATGAACCCACAGGGGCATCACAGCCCCCCCCTTAAGACGGGGCCCCAAAGGGATCCACGACAACCCAATATCCTCCTTCTTAACTCCAGCTTTTTTAATTTCCTTCTTAGGACTGGAGGACGCTCCTCCTCCGCCGCTGTCCCACTCCTCCTTGGGTTGGCTGGCGTTGATCCACAGCATGTAGGCGCTCATCGGCCTCTTGGGCGCGCCGACCTCGTTCGGCCTCCTTTTGTTCGGCCTCCTCTTGTTCGGCCTCCTCTTGTTCGCTTTGCAGGGTTTCCTCTCTTTCTTCTCCTTCTTCTTTGTCTCGATCTCAAAGTCCAAGGACCGTGCTGGACCACATTTTCCAGACTCCGAAACAGGTAGGTCAGTCGACATCCTACGGCTCTGCGCACGCGTAACAGTATAAACTGGAGACACACTTGGAAATTGCAAACCGCTCTCATCTGGCTCTACAGATGCCAACGGCCTGGAAATCACCACAGGCGGTGGCACACCCGCCCACACAGCACTACCAGCTAGATCGTTGCCCAAAATCATCTGTACCCCATCAAGTGGCAACGCGGGACGCACGCCGATAGACACAACTCCACGTACCAGCTCACAATCCAGCACTACTGTATGACGTTGCACAGGAATCAAGCCCATCTCCATGCCCCTCATCAGCACAAAATCCCCTGTTTCTGTCTCTGACGAAAAAGGCAACACTGACTCAACAATAAATGAGTATCTAGCTGCTGTGTCACGCAACACCTTAATCGGAACATACTTGTCACTACCGACCATTGATACAACGGCTTCCGTTATGAACGGCTCAAAAACAGAACCCACCTCCAAGTCGGCACAAACCAGCTTCTTAACAGGCACCATGCCCGATCTTACACCCTGCGGCTTTTTAACCAAAACGGCAGAACAACACATGGCTGGAGCATGTGATGAAGAACGAGGCTTCCCCTCAGGTTCCAGCAACGGACACCGCTCCTTCCAATGACCCTCTTCTCGGCAATAATGACATTGGCCCACTCTGGCGCCCTCGGATCGCCCTGGACCTACAAATCTACGGGAGGAGCCTGGTGAAAACTTTGCACCACCGCGGGCATAGCCATTGTCTTCTCCACGTTTCCAATCACCCCTAGAATACTTCTCAGTAAAACTGCCCTTATGTGTCAACACAAAATCGTCCGCTAATTCAGCAGCTCTAAACGCGGTGGAAGGCTTCTGTTCATTCACATAAGTGGCCACACGCTGAGGGAGAATGTCTTTAAATTGTTCCAAGACAATGAGCTCACAAAGACCGTCAAAACTTGCAACCTTTGCTGCCGCGCACCACCGCTGAAAATGAGAAGTTAAATCACGGATATACTCCACATGTGTCTGTTTATCTCCCTTGACCCAACTTCTGAACCTTTGACGATACGCTTCAGGAACAAGTTCGTAAGACTTCAACACCGCTGATTTTACTCTATCATAGTCCAAAGCATTTTCGCCACAAACAGCTGAATAGGCTTCCTGTGCTCGCCCAGTGAGTACACACTGAAGTAACAGCACTCTGTCCGAATCTGACCAGTTTCTTGCCTCTGCTATGCGTTCAAATAGAGTGAAAAAAATGTCCGGGTCACGCTCATTGAACTTTGGCACTAATCGCAAGTAAGAAATGATATCGCCTACTGCCTGATGCCGACCTATCACCACCATCCTCCCCTGGAGAAAACTTGCCCTCTCCCATCAGCCGTAATCTAGCATGTTCCACCTCACATTTCATCTTTTCCACCTCCAGCACCTTCTCCACCTCTAAACGCTTCTCTACCTCCTGCTGCTGACCCCTCATCTCCAACCTCAACTTCTCCTGCTCCAACTTCAACTCCAACCGCAATCTCTCCTGATCAAACTGCATGGCCAAAAGCTCCTTTTGCTGCTCGAACGTTAAACCAGCTGTCTGAACCACTACCGGCAAGAATCCTGCTGCACCAGACTCACTCTTCTGCAACACCCCCTGCTCAAACAAAGATGACACAATGACAGTTTTAATGTCATGTTTCCGCTTGCTCCCCACAACAGCAATGTTATAGTGCTCTGCTATTTCGACCAACTGCGCCTTCTGGCAATCATCTAAGAAAGACACTGAGGGCGCATCCACAAACGCTGACAAAGAAGTCATAATAACCAATCAGAAAGCAAAGTATTAAACTGCCAACACGCATGGGCATAAGATTAACCCAACAGAGAATTTCCCCCTAACTGCCTAAACAAAATCTTCCTAATCTCACCTAGTCTTCATGTGGCTTGCGGTGGGTAATTACGCACTGGAACCCGGCAGGAGTTATGGAGCGACCTGCACGCAGGTATACACCAAGAACTCACGCGGACGTGCCCCCGAGACAGCTGTCCGAAAACAGCTGACACTAACCACGTCGCCACAACACTATGAAAACAAAAAAAAACAGACGCAACCCAAGGGGAAACACCACTTAAGCCTAGCGGGGAAAATCTCTTTTACAAAAGCGTAAACCGAACAGCAACATCTTACCCTCTGATTAGCACACAAAACCTGACGACATGTCAAACACTACAGCCTCCTAAAACCCAAAAGACATGATGTGTCCCCCAAATAGCAGCGACAAGCCAGCACACAGCTGGACCACAACAATGAATCAGCTGCTCAATGACACCATGTGCTCTGAGCACTATACAAACTTTTTAAACAAATAACCCGTCGGACGAGCCCCCATTTGTTGCGACCTGGCTCAAAAGGCCACAACAAAAAGGAGACACAACATGTCAACGGGTAGTTAAAGGTGTTTATTTAGGACAAACAAGTCCAAAACCAGTAAAATATGAGGTGTGGAAGTCAGTGGTATCAGTAATGTAAAGGCAGGGTGAGGATTGTATGGACATGTATGTGTGTGAGAGTGTTGAAGTGCACAAAGTAAAGCAACTGAATAAACTCCTATCATACTCAACAAAACCGGTGTGCCTGCAGGGAGAAGCAGAGAGAGAACAGAGAGGAGCAGAGAGGTGTTAAATAGCTGCAGGACACCAGACCCAGGTGCCCTGAGTTACTGCAATCACCAATCACCACAGCACAGACAGGACAGCCACCTCCTCTCTACTGATGAACCCACAGGGGCATCACAATATCATGCATCACTGTACTCCAGCTAACAGCTCTCGTGCATTACTTGTCTACATCTCCCTCTTCGCCCGGACATCGGCTCGTGCTGCCAATCCAAGATCTCTTCAGTTTACCTATGGTAAATATGCATATAACTGGTGGTGGCGTCTTAATAGCATATCAGGGCTTTCGTTCAGATAGGCGCAGCCACCTCCGCTGCCAATCAAGGCATTTCTCCCTCATCCCTGCAACTCGGACGGTGGTCCTCCTCCTCCTCCATATCCCCATTCGCCCGGACATCAGCGCGTGCTGGCTATCCAAGGTCTCTCAAACACAAAAAAATGGTAATTATGCCTATAACTGGTGGTGGTGGTTTCATAGCACGTCAGCATGTATACGTGTCACTGTGTTCATGTTAACCCTGCATGTCAGGTCGCGACCTCCGGGTCTGTGTTCTGTCTAAACCCTGCACGTCAGGCTGTGACCTCCGGGTCTGCGTCATGTTTAACCCTGCACGTCAGGTTGTGACCTCCGAGGTTGTGACCTCAAGGTCCGTGTTCATGTTTAACCCTACACGTCAGGCTGTGACCTCCGGGTCTGCGTCATGTTTAACCCTGCACGTCAGGTTGTGACCTCCGAGGTTGTGACCTCCGGGTCCGTGTTCATGTTTAACCCTACACGTCAGGTTGTGACCTCCGGGTCTGCGTTAGGTTTAACCCTGTGAGTGCAGGTTGCGGACGTGGGGTCTGCGTTAGGTTTAACCCTGCGAATGCAGGTTGCGGACATAGGTCCGCATTAGGTTTAACCCTGCGGGTGCAGGTTGCGGACATGGTCTGCGTTAGGTTTAACCCTGCGAATGACGTTTAACCCTGCAGTGCAGGTTGCGGCCAGTGGGTCCGCGCATGTCTAACCCCGCAGCCCGGAAGCGATTCCGGCGCCTCATCACGTCCCCATGTTAATCTCTCATTTCATCCATAGATCTCCGCAGCCAGCCGCAAGGTAAGAATTGCTCACAGCTCAGTACTTCATACTGCACTTCTTTTGGGGGTTCATCAGAGCGGTTCTTTCCCTCCTGAATGATCATCCTGCAAACCCGGGGCCTAATCGCCAAAACATCATTACAGTTACTTGTTGTAATACATCAATCACTATTCCCGCATATAATGTGTCCCGATAATAAACATGTATTTCATAAATCACGTCTCTCCTGATTGAAATGTAGCTTAGTGCAAGTTCAATCAAGAAGACAATATCATCTGGTGTCACACGTTATCTCAATAAGCGATCAGGGGCGTTACGCCCCGGCTAGCCAATCATCGCACCTGCTAACCCCTTTAAATCTGCTCTCCCCTTCCTGTCAGTTGTCATTTCAGGTGTCAATGCACAACCCTCCTCCACCCCTTCGCCTCCTGTCTCCTAATACAGGCGCCAAGCTAAAACCTTCTCCCTTCAGATCGGACCGAACTACTATCACCACCACCAGTGTCTAGACCCCGGGGGGTTTATCAGAGCGGTTCTTTCCCTCCTGAATGATCATCCTGCAAACCCGGGGCCTAATCGCCAAAACATCATTACAGTTACTTGTTGTAATACATCAATCACTATTCCCGCATATCATGTGTCCCGATAATAAACATGTATTTACATACATTACGTCCCTCCTGATTGAAATGTTCTTATGTCCATCTAGCTGATGCTTTTATCCAAAGCGACTTACAATAAGTGCGTTCGACCAACAAAATACAAACTTGAAGAAAACAGAATCATATAAGTACATCAGGTTTCATAGAGCTAAAACATTTCAAGTGCTACTCAACTGGCTTTAGATAAGCCAGTCCTTTATTAGTATATAAGTGCTTTGTTAGTAATTCTATCGCTCGAAGTGGAGTCGAAAGAGATGAGTTTTCAGTCTGCGCCGGAAGATGTGTAAGCTTTCTGCTGTCCTGATTTCAATGGGGAGCTCATTCATCGTCTCCGTCTCCAATATTTCTCTCCAAGTGCAGCGTATGAAGAAGCTGCCATCCTACACCTTAACAGGTTATGGGCCCAGGAGTCATTCGGGGAGAAGTTTGAAGATTTATCACCATCAGAAAGTCACGCCGAACAGCGTGCTCACGGGATAGCAAGATAAGCTAACATGGATCATCGAGGGACAAGCAGGGTGCCTCGACTGATGTTCGACGGAGATGAAACTAAGTATGAACTGTGGGAGACAAAAGTGTTAGGACACCTTCACCTAATAGGGTTAAATAACACGATTCTAAGAGAACCAAATAGTGAAGCGGAGATCGGCAGACGGCAAGAAAAATGCAGACGCGTATGCTGAGCAAATACAACTTTTAGACCATAAAAGCCTCTCGCTAATTATGAGGGATGCGCCCGACAATGCAAGAGAAGCCTTAAAGATATTAAGGGGATATTATGCCGGGAGGGGAAAATCCTGGATAATAAACTTGTATACCATGTTGACATCGCTTCAGAAGACGAACAGTGAAAGTGTCACAGACTATATCATACGGGCAGAAACCACCATCACTGCGCTACGGAACGCAGGTGAAACGTTAGACGGCGGCCTACTGATAGCCATGGTCTTAAAATGACTGCCTGAGATGTGTAGGCCATTTGCGATACACGTGGCACATAATGATGACAATATAAAGTTTCCAGAGTTCAGGACAAAGCTAAGGAGTTTTGAAGACACAGAGAAATTAAGCACGGCAGAGTCGAGTGATAACGTGATGAAAACTCAAGCGAGACCCGGACGGCGGCCCGCCAAGCAAGGTGCATATGACAGGAACAGTGACAATGCCGATATTGTGTGTTTTAAGTGCGGCACAAAAGGCCACCGAGCGAGAGTGTGTAGGCAGAAGACATGGTGTAGTCAATGCAAAAGTGACACACACAAAGACGCCACGTGCAGGCGTAAAGACAGACAAGATGGCGTGAGAAAAGTCTCGGAAGAAGATGGCGGCGGCGGCACAGATTACGTCTTCAGGATCAAAAACGGAGAAACCAGGGTCCAGCTGCAGCCAGCACGCAGCATCCAGGAGAAGGGCCTGATGGTCGACACAGGAGCCACCTCGCACATCATCACGGACATCACCAAGTTCAAAAACTTCGATGACACGTTCAAGCCAGAGACACACTGCATGGAGCTGGCAGACGGTACCCGGTGCAACGGCGTCGCTCAATGCAAGGGAGAAGCAGAGGTTTGCCTGGTCGACAGCGGAGGACGGTGACATACCACTACGCTGAGAAAGGCGTTGTTTATACCGTCATATCCCCAGGACATCTTCTCAGTGAAGGCAGCGACCACCAGCGGAGCCACGGTCGTTTTCAAGCAGGGAAAAGACGCTTTGATACGCAAAGATGGTACCAGGTTTGACATTCATGTGTACAACAGGTTGTATTATTTGCACAATGAAGGTGAGAATAGTGACAAATGCAATGCTTGCCATGATGTACAGACGTGGCATGAAATACTAGGCCACTGTAATTATGACGATGTGCTACAAATGCAAAATGTGGTTGAAGGTATGCAGATCAAGGGCAAAACAGATAGAACCGACCAAGAATGTGAGGTGTGTATTCAGGGGAAATTTGCACAAACCAGAAATAGAAACCCTGATAGTAGAGCAAAGGCTCCATTACAAATGGTACACACGGACCTAGCCGGTCCAGTAGCTACAGAGTCAAGAGATGGTTACAAATATGTACAGTCATTCACTGATGACTACTCGGGTGCAATATTTATATATTTTCTAAAAAGTGACACGGTACAGGCAACGGAAAAATTCCTGTGTATAAGGTCAGACAATGGCACAGAGTTCACATGCAGGGATTTCCAAACGTTGTTAAGGAAAAACAGGATAAGACATGAGACGTCGGCCCCGTAATCACCGCACCAGAACGGTTCAGCTGAGAGAAGCTGGCGTACTCTTTTTGAGATGGGTAGGTGTATGCTAACTGAAAGTCAGCTACCAAAACAGTTATGGAACTACGCAGTCCAAACAGCAGCCATAGTACGTAACAGATGTTTTAACAGGCGTACAGGACAAACCCCTTACCAGATGCTGACAGATAAAAAGCCTAACGTCTCTACAATGCAGAAGTTTGGGTCTGTATGTTACACATACAAACAGGACAAGGGACAACTTGATTCCAGGTGTGATCAGGGGCGTTTTGTGGGATATGACAAGAACAGCCCGCGTATTTGGTCTATCACCCAGATACTGAGAAAGTACAAAAGCACAGGCTAGTCAAGTTTGTAAACAAGGTAACTGTGGAGAAACAGACACAGACATTTGGGTCAGACCCAAATGATGACAAAGACAGTGTGAGGCAGTGTGAGGCAGCCTATGGTTAGCAGGGTCACACAGGAGATAAATGAGAGCACAGAGAATGCTAAAGCGACTAGTGCACAAAGTGACAGTCCAGTAACTATGTCTGACGACAGTAGCCAAACACAACCAAGTGGGACAGATGATGAATCTGAGGGTGGGAGATACCCGACTAGAGACAGAAGGAAACCAAGTCACTTAAAAGACTTTGTAACTGAAGACAGTGATAGTGATGGGATTCATACTACCGTAGACTGATTCAGATCGTTTGCAAGGCGTCGGTCGTTCATGGAGAGAGAGGCTTTTGGCTTGTAGTTTGTGATCTGTCTTCTTTCAAACAGAAGCAGAGTCGTTTGCTGAGAGCTGATGTTGGAGTTTCTCAGAGTATTGTCGTTTAGCATCTCTCACCGCCTTGCCAAAGACGTACTTCGACTCTCTAAAACGTGCCTTATCGCCACTCCTAAACGCCTCCTCCTTTTGCAATCTTAGATGTTTCAGTTTAGCTGTGAACCAGGGCTTGTTGTTGTTGAAACTCACCCTGGTGCGCGTTGGTACACAGCTGTCCTCGCAGAAACTGATGTGTGACGTCACAGCCTCTGCATATTAATCCAGACTTTGCGTTGCAGTCCTAAACATGTCCCAGTCAGTACAGTCCAAACACGCCTGAAGTTCCTCCATAGCTTTACTGCTCCACTGCCTGAATGTCCTCACTACAGGCTTACACAGCTTGAGCTTCTGCCTGTATGCAGGAATCAGGTGAACCATGGTGTGGTCAGAGTTGCCCAGTGCAGCGCGGGGGTAGGCTCCCTTGATGGTTGTGTAGCAGTGATCCAAAATATGACCCTCTCTGGTGGGGCATTTAATAAACTGTTTATATTTTGGGAGATCGTGGCTGAGGTTTCCTTTGTTGAAGTCACCATGACAATAACTAGGCAGTCCGGATAAGTCCTCTCCACACACCGCTGGTCGGCAAGTGTGCTCTGTGCCTCCTGCACGTTCGAATGTGGTGGAATGTACACGCCGACCAGTATGAATGAGGAGAACTCTCGGGGGGAATAAAAGGGTTTGCAGTTGATGATAAGAGTTTCCAGAATGGGAGAACAGTGCTGCAGAATCACTGTCACATCGTTGCACCAGCCAATGTTTGTGTAAAAACATATTCCTCCACCTTTTGATTTGCCAGAGAGCTCCGTGTCACGATCTACTCTGAACAGCTGGAAGCCTCCCAGCTGCAGCGCCAAGTCAGGAATCGATAAAAGAAGAAAATGCTTTTGATTTCTAAAAAAAATAGCATGTATTTGTTGTTTTATGTTATTGTTATAATTTGTTTTAACATTTATTTTGCATATTTTAAATTATAAAAAATATGTAGTAATTACATTAATTTGTAGAACCTTCCAATTATCTTTATTTTAAATTGCTATTATATATTCTTTTTCAAGTTTGTTTTTATTACGTTATTGTATTATAAAAAAATACATTCTAATTTATAAAAAAGTGTGTTTTTATTTTTTTGGTTTATTTTATTTTTCTAGTATATTTTATAATTCTTTTATGTACATTTAGATAGTTAATTTAGCAAATAAATATTAAATAATTAACATCTGTGTGTACTTTTTCTTTGTTTGCTTGCTTTATTGTGATGTGTGGCTGCCATGTTTTAACTCTGATCTAAAAGAAGAAAATAATCACACAAAACCTTTGTTTAATTACTTTCAAACTTAACTGGCCTGTTTGAATTTAAGTTAGAAAATACTTTACCATTATTACTCTGATTATTATTTGTAGTTTATGTAGAGCAGAGGGTCCTTTTTCTGTAGGTGAGTAAACCTGAGTGCATCAGAACAATCAGACTGTATGGACACAACACACACACAGATACAAACACACTATGTTGTGATATTCTTTAATAGTTACTGGTGATATTATGCAGCATTCATACAAATCAGTACAAAATATTATATATATTGGAAAAAGAAAGTCTGGTTCACAATAAGTATGAATTAAATGTAATAATTATAAAACTATTAACATGAATTAACCCTGATTTCACCTCACCACCGCCAGGTGTGTTTTTGGTGGTACCTGGGTCCCACTCACAATGAGGGGGACTCACATCAATAAAACAGAGAAGGTTAAACTATAACCTGACATAAAGATCTGAATCTGGGTGAGATCATTTAAGTACTCAGATAGATAGAATTGGAGGATGAAACCCTCTTTAATGACCACACATAAAAGGAACAGTTTTATTTCTGTTAATAAACATAATATAAAATCATAATAAACACCAAACGTGATTTATTGCTTTTATTTGAATGTTTTTAATATAAGCAAAAAAGAACAGAGTGAAACTGAGAACATTGAAGATATTTTCTCCTAGACTTTCTGATTTAATAAACACACTTTAAATCAGTTTATTTGAACAGTTTCCTCCTGTCTTTATTAATTAAAACAAGGGAATGAAATGTTTGTGATCTGCTGTAAAACATAACAAATATGCAGGAATGTGAGTTTGTTTGTAAGCTTAACTTACAGCTTAACGAGGCTAGCAGTTTAACCCGGGACATTGAACATTTCATAAAAGGAGAAACAGTAACTTTTTAACTGAAGCATAACAGGCTATAAGAAAACCATGGTTGAAACACAGCATAGTAGAACATTCGTGCCTGCTTCATTAAGTCAAACCGCGCGGAAACCCCTCACATCGACGACAACAACAACAATGACCGATTGTATTGAAGCGCTACTCGTTTTGGTTTTGCTCTGTCGAAACAAAATTGGAAGAAATGGGACGACTTTACTACCAACTTTACAGTCGTTACATGCTACATTCAAAGTTCTTTACAATCATCATCATCAACTTCAACGACGATTCCCGTAGGAGAAAGAAGGTAAATATACGTCCTATTCGATGGCGTTAGAGCTAGCTGTTGTTAGCCTCTGCATGCGCCAAGCTCAACATACCCAGCTTTGCAGCATTAATTACTATGGTATAACATTAAAACTGATGCCCCTGCCCCCGCCTCTGACATAAGCGTGACGTATGTGGTGCTTCTAGACCGACAACTTTTTGGTGCTTGAAACAAACCGGATTCCGGAGCTTAGAGGCGACTACGCTGCAGTGTTGTGAAGCTGACCGTTGAGCGGCCCGACCAAGCAAGGAGGCAGAGGCAGAACGTCCAAAATACAACCCGGTGTGGGCATTTATTAAAATCATGTGCGCATAGTTCACAGCCTCAATCCTGCTGTTCTCCCTGAACACATCCTGCAGCCACAATGATCTCACCCACACACTACCTGTCACACAGACATGGGCCGTTTCTCAATCGCGAGGATGCTTGCTTGGTAGCACATGTCTTCCGAGTCACTTGCTTCAGAAGCTAGGCAAGAATCCTTCTTGGCATTCTGAAAACGAAGAGTGGAACAGGCTAGCAAGTGTGCAGGTGTGCGTCATATGAGAGGCCCCGCCTTACATTTTCCGCCACAGATTTGGGGAAATTGGTCCGTGCGCAAAGCATTGTGGGGATTTTAAGGACGCAAAGTCTACCCATGTGCAGCCTCGAAATTACCCCCAAACCAAGGACCCGCGTCCATACTTGGAATTCCACCAAGGCCGCCCTTGGTGGAATTCCAAGTATGCTGGACATTGGAACAGTCCTTCGGCGGCACTCGATGACGTAGCATCCTTGAAATATTGGCTTGGAAGCCAGTTTGGAACACCCCCAAACCAAACCACATGTGCAATGTTACAAGGCCCGAAGCCGTCAGTCCACAGTGACGAAGTTACCTTCGTCACATTTCCTCCTTCCTCTCCCGAAAGAGAACAGTACCTCATTCCTGCGACACTTATGGATCTTGGCCATTTTGCTCTCCTCCATGTGTCTCCACTCCGCCCGGTGTTTCTGCGTCTCTTTCTTCTGGATCCTCTGTCTCTTCTTCAGACTCAGTTTCTTCCGGAGACGTTTCTTCTTTTGGCCCAATGCGAGCAGAGAGGCGTCTGCGTCTGTTGTCTCCGGCTCCTTTTCTGTCTCTGCATCGCCCCCTGCTGGTTGGTCCTCAGACTGCACCTCCTCCTGACCGTCCACCTTCTTCCCCTTTTCCCCCTTCTTCTTCTTTTCCTCCGCTGTCGTTTCAGCTGGACTCACGAGATCCTCCTCTTCCACTGCATCCAGCTCCATTTTACTTTTCTTAACGTTCTTTTTCTTCGATGGAGTGGCCTGAGGCATTTGTTGCTCTGCAGCCGGCTCTGACTTTAGTCTGTTCTCTTTTATCAGGGAAACCTGTTCCTGTATTCCTGAAAACGGCTGCTCCATGTTTCCCAAATGGCACTCCTCCCGCTTGAATATGGCTGTCTCATACTGCAGGAATGACTTCATCATTTCCCTCAGTTCCTTCATCGTTTTCACCTCCTCACTTGGTCAATCCCACTTCTGACACCAATTGTGAAGCTGACCGTTGAGCAGCCCGACCAAGCAAGGAGGCAGAGGCAGAACGTCCAAAATACAACCTGGTGTGGGCATTTATTAAAATCATGTGCGCATAGTTCACAGCCTCAATTCTGCTGTTCTCCCTGAACACATCCTGCAGCCACAAGGATCTCACCCACACACTACCTGTCACACAGACATAGTGTGAGGGGGGAGGAGACAACACAGGGCACCAGGTGAACACAATCAGGAGCAACAGACAAAACGGGTTTGGGGAACACCCCCAAACCAAACCACATGTGCAATGTTACAAGGGCCGAAGCCGTCAGCCCGCACAAAGTTACCTTCGTCACAGGTGTGAACAGGAAAAACCGGGGCTTTTCAAGCTCTAGCTCCGAACCGACCCTGGAACCGCGTTGGTGTGAAAGGGGCATTTGAGCACTCATGGATTACTACATCTAGAAAAGCTTTTCCCACACTCTTTACACCAGTATGGTTTCTCTCCCGTGTGAATAGGGTGATGTGTTTTGAGTTGATCTGATCTAGTGAACGTTTCCCCAAATTCTTCACACCAGTATAACATTCTGAAAATAAATAAAATACTGAGAAAAAAATTCAGAATTCATTTATAAAAATAAATAAAATACTAAGAAAAAGTCATTTCTGGTTTTAAAAGTCAGAATTTTGAAAAAGGTCAACATTTTAAGAAAAATACGAATATTTTCTCTGCAGCTCTAACCATAAATATAACCCTCATTCACACCCCTCCCCACTTCCTGGAGACCCTCCCCTCCTCCAAATGATTGGAGCATGCATTTATAAATATAAATGTGAAGTAATTGTTCTGAAACGACTCCTCTTAGACTTTATGTGAAACCTTAAGGAACAACAGGAGGAAGGAGTAAACCCCTCCTCCCCTCATCTACCTCTATGGTTTTGTCCCCCCTTTATGTCCTATCTTCTCCTGACACCACCCCCTCCACCACCAGACTAATCTTGCAGGTACTTTAGCTTGAAATTTGCCAAACCATTTTTAGGGCTACATGCAGGAATGAAAAACCCCAACAGTATTAAAAACATTCAGTAATGAGCAAAAGAAACAGAGAATATGAATGTCAAATAAAAAATGCTTACTGAAAATTAACATGAAGATGAAATGAAATGAGATTCCGATTGAACACCAATGTCCTCTTTTACTCTTTCTAGCAGCAGTTCAAATAAAGACCATTCATAAAAACCTAATGCAAAGGGATGTAAGTAATTATAAAACAGTTTATAATGATGAGTCAAGGAGTCTCTTTGTGTAGACAAGTTTAATGAGAAACTAGAAGAAAAGTTTTAAGTATACAGCTCAGATTATTACAGCAACAAGAATCACATTTACTGAGAACACAGAAAACTAATGACCGTCACAATGAAGTCAAATAATGAACATGAGATAATTTTATATCAGAGTTTCACTAAAACAATGTTTGTTCAAACAAAACTAGAACGTCACAAATGTACTTTATCACTTCTCATACCTAACGTTTCTTAGTGTTTTGAACATGACTTGAAGTAAATACAAAAAAAGTACCAAAATAGCAACTCAAACCTTTCAATTGAACATAAACGTTAAATAAAAACGATTCAGTGAACGTTACACACAGGAAGTAAATAGGTGTTGGGCAACAAACATTCTGAACTAGATGCTCACTAAAATTACAACTGCACACATAAAGGATAATTGATTAGGAAGTATGTAAAAGATCCAGAGATGCTTCTATTTACAGATGTTTCCTAAACGTCTCATCTAAAGGCTGCTGGTAGACAGATCATTGTTACGTTCAGCATCGCAGCAACAGTATAAAGCTGCTTTATGTAAATAAAAAAACATTTGTATTAACAAGAACTCTCTCTAATTGTGTGTGAGGACAGCAGGATTTTGGGAGGTCTGAATGTAGTCATAAAAACATGTGTATTAGAACGTAAAGTCATTGTTTGTCAGCTTTACATTTGGATAAAGCAGGGGGAATGCTAGCTTCACTCAGAAAAGGATCAGATGGAGGCAGAGAGAGTGCGCTGGTGGACTTTAAGATAATCAGATCTTGTGAAAGCTTTGTCACACTGGTCACAGCTAAATGGTTTCTCTCCAGTGTGAGTGCGTTCGTGGATTTTATGTTTATCACTTCGAGAAAAGGTTTTCCCACACTCTTCACACCAGTATGGTTTCTCTCCAGTGTGAATACGACGATGGATTGTGAGGTGACCTGATGTAGTGATTTTTTCCCCACAGTCTTCACACCAGTATGGTTTCTCTCCAGTGTGAATACGACGATGGATTGTGAGGCAACCTGATGTAGTGAAACTTTTCCCGCATTCTTCACAGCTGTGTGGTTTCTCTCCAGTGTGAATATGACGATGGATTGTGAGGTTACCTGACTTAGTGAAACTTTTCCCACACTGTTCACAGCTGTGTGGTTTCTCTCCAGTGTGAATACGACGATGGATTGTGAGGTAACTTGATGAAGTGAAAGTTCACACCGGAATAAGTCCCTGGGGGAGGATTAGGCAAATGAAGCCGCTGACGTCACTTCTTCTTCTTCTGCTTTGGGTTTACTGGCAGGTCGCAAACCACTTCACGGCGTATACTGCCGCCCAAAGTCAAAAACTTCCTCAACCTCAATGAGAGTAAGACCGAGGTAATCTTTTTTGGACCCCAACCTCCAGCCTCTCCTGTTGATATTCTGGGCTCCCTAAGTAAAAACATCCTCCCCTCTGTCATGAACCTTGGAGTGACCTTCAATAGCACTTTTAAATTCGACAAGCAGGTCAGCACCGTAGTAAAATCCTGCTTTTTTAAAATAAGACTATTGGCCAAAACCAAGTCGTATTTATCTTTTAAAGACCTGGAAAGGGTTATTAACGCCTTTGTGACCTCAAGACTGGACTATTGTAACGCTCTGTATGTGGGTATGGACCAGGCATCAATTAAACGCCTGCAGCTAGTCCAAAACGCAGCTGCACGTCTCCTGACTGGCCACAAAAAGCGTGACCACATCACCCCAATTCTGGCCTCACTACACTGGCTTCCAGTCCGGTTCAGAATTGATTTTAAAATCCTTTTATTTGTTTTTAAAGCACTAAATGGGTTGGCTCCGGCCTATATAGCTGAACTCCTCCAGCACTACACCCCAGGCAGAGCCTTAAGATCTGCTGACCAGCTGCTGCTGGTAGTGCCTAAGACCAGGCTCAAAACCCGAGGGCAACGAGCCTTCGCAGCAGCTGGCCCCAGGCTCTGGAACACTCTTCCCCTCCATGTGAGGTCGACCCAGACCCTAGGGGCTTTTAAATCCACACTGAAGACACACTACTTCTCTCTGGCTTTCTAGTTAGAGTGGGGTCACGACTCCTGACTGTTCCATGTCTTTTATTGTGATGTAATGTGTTTTTATGTGTTTAAATTACATGTACAGCACTTTGGCTCGACCAAAATCGTTTTTAAATGTGCTCTACAAATAAAATTTGATTTGATTTCTCCTGTTTTGATTCCTCTTGCCGCTTGTCCTTGGCAGAGGGAACAGATTGATGATGCAGGCAGTTGAATATGTTAGAGATAAACAATTTCACTCCTGACTTGTTCAGGCAAATTCCATTTGCCTTGAAAAGATGTCTGCGATCCCAGAAAAAGTTAAAATTGTTAATAAAATGGACAGAATGGTCAGTACAGACAGTTGAAAGCCAGGTGTTCAGTGCAAACAATCGGCTGAATCTCTCCACTCCTCTTCTGACTGGCGGTAGAGGGCCACTGATGAACACCTCTGCATTTAGAGAGCTGACAGTTTCCAACAAACATTTAAAGTCTTCTTTCAGCACTTCTGACTCTTGTTTCACAACATCATTTGTTCCAATGTGCAGTACCACATTATTCACAGTCGGATGTTCAGCCCCAATATGCAGGATCTTCTCAGCCAAGTCAGAGACCACATCCTTGGGAAAACAGAGTACTTTGGTGTTGTTCTTACTACACAGACCTTTTACATCTCTTACAGCAGAGTCACCCACAATCAGAGTTTCAGGCCCAGTCGTTAGCTTTCCCTCTAGCCTTTTACTTTTGGAGTAGCTATTGGTCCTTACCCTGCTGTGTGAAGAGGACAGGTTATCCAGGTCATCAGAAAGAGATCTCCGGCTCTCGGTCAGCGGAGCGTATCTGTTCTGGATTGGCACACTTGGTGGTTTAGGAGGATTGTTTGTAATTCTCCCTTTAGCAGCTGTCCACGGCTGTTTCCTAGTATGAATAGGGGTTGAAGAGGCGCTCTTCCTGGGTGATAACAATGCAGGCCAGCCAGTCGCATCACAGATCTCAGAGCGCTGGGCTCTGCCTGTTATCCGTCCTCCCAAATCCCATGGAAATGATTTACTCTTAGGCTTTGCACCCAGAGAGTTCCAGGGAGGACTACCACTTGTAGATTTATTACCCAGTACACAGCCCTCCTGTTCCTTGGAATCCTTGTAGCTGCTAACTAGCTGTGAGTTAGCATACCCTTTTCCATTATTTTGCAACACTGGTAAAGTGGTGTCATTCCCACGACATAGTCCATTCACTTCCACGTTAACTTCCAACCGTTGCATTTTCATTTCCAACACAGCCATCTTCTGTATAAGTTTGTGGATGTCATCTGTAGAGAACGGAGGCATTTTGCTACCAACTAGCTTAAGCTAAATAGCATGCAGTAGCCTACCAGGCTTTAGCTGTTGCTAGGCCACGCTACTGTAAGACTGAGGTCGTCGTAAAAATGTTGAAATATGGCTGAAACCCTCCGTCTATTTACGAAGATGAACTGTCCCTGTGATAAGTTAATGTCCAGGAGCCGATGCTCGAAGTTTTCAGAGAATAAGAATAGAAAAATCAGCATAAGAAGTAAGCAGAGGCAAGAGCAAGCAGAAAAGCGTCTGCACTGTAAGAAAGATAAGCAATTATCAATTTGAATTGAGAATGACTTAAAATATAACAATACAGCTCTCAGGACACCAGGAGGAGGAAACAGCTAGCTTTGCTCTCATAGTTGCATTGTGAGCACTCATGGATTACTACCTCTAGAAAAGCTTTTCCCACACTCTGCACCCCAGTATGGTTTCTCTCCCGTGTGAATAGGGTGATGTGTTTTGAGTTGATCTGATCTAGTGAACGTTTTCCCACACTCTTCACACCAGTATAACATTCTGAAAATAAATGAAATACTGAGAAAAAAATGCAGAATTCAGTAATAAAAAAAGAAATTCTGAAATAAATAAAATACTAAGAAAAAGTCATTTCTGACTTTGAAAGTCAGAAATTTGAAAAAAGTCAACATTCTGAAAAAAAAGTCAAAATTCTAAGAATAAAGAGAATATTTTCTCTGCAGCTCTAACCCTAAATATAACCCTCATTCACACCCCTCCCCACTTCCTGCAGACCCTCCCCTCCTCCAAATGTTTGGAGCATGCATTTAGAAATGTAAATGTGAAGTAATTGTTCTGCAACGACTCCTCTTAGACTTTATGTGAAACCTTAAGGGACAACAGGAGGAAGGTGTGAACCCCTCACCTACCTCTATGGTAAACATTCAGTAATGAGCAATAGAAACAGAGAATATGAATGTCAAATAAAAAATGCTCACTGAAAATTAACATGAAGATGAAACAAGATGAGATTCCGATTGAACACCAATGTCCTCTTTTACTCTTTCGAGCAGCAGTTTAAATAAAGACCATTCATAAAAACCCTAATGCAAAGTGATTGTAAGTAATTATAAAACATTAAACAGTTTCTAATGATGAGTCAAAGTTTCTCTTTGTGTTGACAAGTTTAATGAGAAACTAGAAAACAAGTTTTAAGTTTACAGTTCAGATTATTACAGCAGCAAGAATCACATTTACTGAGAACACAGAAAACTAACGGCCGTCACAATGAAGTCAAATAATGAACATGAGATCATATTATATCAGAATTTCACTAAAACAATGTTTGTTCAAACAAATCAAGAACGTCACAAATGTACTTTATCACTTATCATACCTAACGTGTCTTAGTGTTTTATCACTTGAAGTAAATACAAAAACAAGTACCAAAAAAACAACTCAAACCTTTTTAATTGAACCAAAACATGGGGAAAAAACGATCCAGTGAACGTTACATACAGAAAAATGTGAAAAGGCTGCTCTATTTAAATAAAAAAACGTTTGTATTAATCAGAACACTCACATATAGAGCTAAGTGTGTGAGGACAGCAGGGTTTTGGAAGGTCTGAATGTAGTCCATAAAAACTTGTTTATTAGAACGTAAAGTCACTGTTGGTCAGCTTTACATTTGGACAAAAGCAGGTGGAATGCTAGCTTGACTCAGAAAAGGATCAGATGGAGGCAGAGTGAGTGCGCTGGTGGACTTTAAGACTACTACCATGAGAAAAGGTTTTTCCACCCTCTTCACACCAGTACGGTTTTTCTCCCGTGTGAATGTGGTGATGGATCTTAAGATGACGTAATCTAGCGAATGACTTGTCAAACTGGTCACAGCTGAATGGTTTCTCTCCAGTGTGAATACGACGATGGATTGTGAGGTGACTTGATGTAGTGAAACTTTTCCCACACTCTTCACAGCTGAATGGTTTCTCTCCAGTGTGAATACGTCGGTGGATTGTGAGGCAACCTGATGTAGTGATTTTTTCCCCAGTCTTCACACCAGTATGGTTTCTCTCCAGTGTGAATACTATGATGGATTGTGAGGCAACCTGATGTAGTGAAACTTTTTCCACACTCTTCACACCAGTATGGTTTCTCTCCAGTGTGAACACGACGATGGATTGTGAGGTTACATGTAGAAAAAGCTTTCCCACACTGTTCACAGCTGTATGGTTTCTCTCCAGTGTGAATACGACGATGTAGTGAAAGTTTTCCCACACTCTTCACAGCTATATGGTTTCTCTCCCGTGTGGCTGCGCTAGTGGACTTTAAGGAGAAAACTAGTTGCTAAAACAAAACACGTTAGTGTACCTTGTTAGCTAGCTGACATTAACGTTAAACATTGCACTCATATTACTCACCGAAACCTTGTAAAGCCGGTCCCGCTGGCTCTTACAGAACCGACTAACTCCCCTTTCGTGTATGTACAGCTCTCAACATGCCTCGTTTTATACTTTTCGCCTCATTCTGCAAGAAACAGGTGAAATTTGCTAACGTGACCGCCATCTTTGCGAGACCCTGTAGTTCACTGAGCGGTTTCACACAAAAAAAAGTGTAACTTCAGTTTTACGACACATTTGTATTTTTTTGACTTGCAAAATGTTCTTTTAAATTGACAAACATCATATGTGTCATTCGTGGCACAATTCAAACGGGATCAAAAGATAACTTTTCTCTCTCCATTGACTTCAATGTATAATTTTCCGCTTCCGGGGTCCCATGGAGGCTCCCGGAAGGGGAGGGACTTCGCCTCTCTATAGCCAAAAATGTTCTTTAGGGCATGCTCTAACAGTGTGCCAAATTTCAAGTTTTTATCATCAAAAGCACAATTCTTTCAGATATTTCACATATCTGCTGGACTATAATGCAAAACCCTCTCAAAGGTTTTATCAAACAGAATGAAAATGTTTTCTTTGGTGCGGATCAATCCTACTGTGTGCAGATAGGTCTATGATTGACACATTTCTTCCAACGAGGGATGTGTTAGCAATCATCCTCACAGCCTCACTCTTTCCATAACAAATGAGATGGAGTTTGCTTCCGAGGGGTTCCTCCCTGGACCTTGCCACATCGATAATTTGACAGTTCAGTGAAATAACAATGAAAACAAGCTGGGAATCAAACCAGAGACCCTCAGGTTATTTAATAATTGTGTTTTATTTCCAGTTTCATTTGCAGATAGAAGTTGTGCAGCTAAGAAGCATTTGAACTCCTGAAAGTCTGAAGAAAAGAGTCACAAGAAAGGAGTTTTTATTATGAAAGTAGAAGTGACAAACTGAACAGAATCTCATAAACCATTCACAACAATTTCATAAACATCACGATCTTTTATAAAACTGTAGATTCGATGGCTACAAAAAGCTGCTGTTGTTTGAAATACTTATATAACTTCATAATAAACATGAATTAAGGTTGTAAATGGAAGACTCTAAGATCCTCTGAATAGAAACGTAGTACATTCAGTATAGCCAAACTCCGAGATCATGTTAGAAACAAAGTTGTATTTGTCACACATTGAATTCAGTTGTAATCCATGTTTTCTGTTCAGCACAAGTATTAGTCACAGATAAACAAACCAGTAAACAAAAACAGATGTGGAAGAAATCCCGGCTCCTCTGGTGCAGATTGTGTGTCGCAAGTCCTGAAGATGGACTCTCATTTTTGTACAAAACAACTGTAATTCACAGATTCTATTGTAATTAATAGTAATTCCCTTTTAATTAATTGCTGTTTTGTGATGACACACACTAAAGGACTATTCAGGGAGGAAGGAAATTGCAGAAAAATTAAAATAACACTTCAAAAAATCTTTTTGTTTGAAATCTTGCAGAATCTCAGTCAAAAAACTGCCTGGTAATGTCACGTATCATCAGCAGGAGAGGACTCTTTAAAGTAGAGACACTACATACTGATATACACCTGAACATCAGCAGGAGAGGACTCTTTAAAGTAGAGACACTACATACTGATATACACCTGAACATCAGCAGGAGAGGACTCTTTAAAGTAGAGACACTACATACTGATATACACCTGAACATCAGCAGGAGAGGACTCTTTAAAGTAGAGACACTACATACTGATATACACCTGAACATCAGCAGGAGAGGACTCTTTAAAGTAGAGACACTACATACTGATATACACCTGAACATCAGCAGGAGAGGACTCTTTAAAGTAGAGACACAACATACTGATATACACCTGAACATCAGCAGGAGAGGACTCTTTAAAGTAGAGACACTACATACTGATATACACCTGAACATCAGCAGGAGAGGACTCTTTAAAGTAGAGACACTACATACTGATATACACCTGAACATCAGCAGGAGACGACTCTTTAAAGTAGAGACACTACATACTGATATACACCTGAACATCAGCAGGAGAGGACTCTTTAAAGTAGAGACACAACATACTGATATACACCTGAACATCAGCAGGAGACGACTCTTTAAAGTAGAGACACTACATACTGATATACACCTGAACATCAGCAGGAGAGGACTCTTTAAAGTAGAGACACTACATACTGATATACACCTGAACATCAGCAGGAGACGACTCTTTAAAGTAGAGACACTACATACTGATATACACCTGAACATCAGCAGGAGAGGACTCTTTAAAGTAGAGACACTACATACTGATATACACCTGAACATCAGCAGGAGAGGACTCTTTAAAGTAGAGACACTACATACTGATATACACCTGAACATCAGCAGGAGTGGACTCTTTAAAGTAGAGACACTGCATACTGATATACACCTGAACATCAGCAGGAGAGGACTCTTTAAAGTAGAGACACTACATACTGATATACACCTGAACATCAGCAGGAGAGGACTCTTTAAAGTAGAGACACTACATACTGATATACACCTGAACATCAGCAGGAGAGGACTCTTTAAAGTAGAGACACTGCATACTGATATACACCTGAACATCAGCAGGAGAGGACTCTTTAAAGTAGAGACACTACATACTGATATACACCTGAATATCAGCAGGAGAGGACTCTTTAAAGTAGAGACACTACATACTGATATACACCTGAATATCAGCAGGAGAGGACTCTTTAAAGTAGAGACACTACATACTGATATACACCTGAACATCAGCAGGAGAGGACTCTTTAAAGTAGAGACACTACATACTGATATACACCTGAACATCAGCAGGAGAGGACTCTTTAAAGTAGAGACACTGCATACTGATATACACCTGAACATCAGCAGGAGAGGACTCTTTAAAGTAGAGACACTACATACTGATATACACCTGAATATCAGCAGGAGAGGACTCTTTAAAGTAGAGACACTACATACTGATATACACCTGAACATCAGCAGGAGAGGACTCTTTAAAATAGAGACACTGCATACTGACAAACTGTAACACCACATGTAAGGTCACAGCAACATAATGGTTTTATTTCTCATGTTTTACTGTATTTGATCCCATTTTGAGATGTTCTTGTTATTATCTGCTGCTAAAACCCTCCAACTAAACAACACGGCTCATAAAGAACATTGTTTTTTGACATTTTTCTTAAAAACGTAATTTGTTTTCAACGTTTTTGAAAAACTAACTCACTCTGCAGGTTTTCTGTCTGCAGAAAAGTTGGACATTAAGGCCATTTTCTATTTTTAAGGAGGATCCAGGGGGCTAACAGCAAATATTGATACTTAAAAAAACTCACTTAGATTTTCCCAACTTGAAAAAAACCCTATAAAAGATCAGCTAAAATAAATTACATTAAAATATAATGTAAATTGTAATATAGGACACACCCAGGGTTTCCATATTAACATGCATTATAATTAATTCCGTGGGGAAATTATATTTATCGTTAAAAGTACAGTGTAGTAGATCTGGCATTTTGAATTTAACCGAAAAGAGCACACAAGTTTTTATTTCGTTCATGGAAATGTAGAGGCGTTTCTTATATTTGCAAATAAGAAAGTCTTTGTTTCCAGTAAACCTGTGAGATCAAACTGTGAAAAGAAACCCTTTTAATTCATAATATCTTTAACTGATATTATAGGATCTTAATATGTTCTGTGCGTGTTTAAAGGATAAAACAGCGTGCAGTTTTTATTGCTGTTGAAGAAAGAGTAGTAAAGGGATAAAGAGCGGGGAAAAGTGAATTTAGATTCTTCATTTTTATTTTAGATTAACACTGACTGCCGACGAGCTCTTTTTTTACATGTCTTGGTTGTTTGTAAGGAAAGGAAATTCTGCTCTGATCTCACGACGTGAAAAAACGTCTCATTTCCAGCAGAATTCTTTAAAAAACTCCTTCCACGGGGACGAGGGGCAATAATACGGACACAAATCATTTCTCCGACTGAAAGGAAGCAGAAAGCATGTCGAGCCCCAAGAACTCTGGGAAATATTTATTCATCATCACCGTGCTTCCTCTAAAAATAAAATAGCGAAGATCTCACAGACATCATCGTCGTCCTCCAGGAAATTTGATCAGAGTTCAGTCGACTCAACCTTAAGAGAGAGAAATGATGCTTTAAAAAGAGAGAGGGGGGGGGTATATTGTGTAATGTCGTCCCGTCAGGAGAACCATCGGTCGCTGAGCGCCTGCAGGGCCCGACTGTCATCATCCGAAGGGCTCACTGCGAACACAAACACAATTGTATTTTATTAAAAGAAAAAGAGCATCAAAGAGTCCTTATTCTGCTTTTTCAGGGTTTTCCCTCTCCTGTAGTTTGTTGTATAGGTTTAGGACTGCAAAGAGACAACACTATAGAAGCTCCAACACAGTGTACGTGATAGGCTAAGGGGCGTCTCTAAGCTGGTTGACCAATCACAACAGAGCCGGCCAGCTAACCAATCAGAGCAGCTCTGGTTTGAGACAGAGGGTGAAAAGAGGTGCTGCAGCAAAGGCAGTATGAGAACAATAGAGAGCTTTTTGAACATTAAAGCATGGAGACATGGAGAGACACTACATACTGATATACACCTGAACATCAGCAGGAGAGGACTCTTTAAAGTAGAGACACTACATACTGATATACACCTGAACATCAGCAGGAGAGGACTCTTTAAAGTAGAGACACTACATACTGATATACACCTGAACATCAGCAGGAGAGGACTCTTTAAAGTAGAGACACTACATACTGATATACACCTGAACATCAGCAGGAGAGGACTCTTTAAAGTAGAGACACTACATACTGATATACACCTGAACATCAGCAGGAGAGGACTCTTTAAAGTAGAGACACTACATACTGATATACACCTGAACATCAGCAGGAGTGGACTCTTTAAAGTAGAGACACTACATACTGATATACACCTGAACATCAGCAGGAGAGGACTCTTTAAAGTAGAGACACTACATACTGATATACACCTGAACATCAGCAGGAGAGGACTCTTTAAAGTAGAGACACTACATACTGATATACACCTGAACATCAGCAGGAGAGGACTCTTTAAAGTAGAGACGCTACATACTGATATACACCTGAACATCAGCAGGAGAGGACTCTTTAAAGTAGAGACGCTACATACTGATATACACCTGAACATCAGCAGGAGAGGACTCTTTAAAGTAGAGACACTACATACTGATATACACCTGAACATCAGCAGGAGAGGACTCTTTAAAGTAGAGACGCTACATACTGATATACACCTGAACATCAGCAGGAGAGGACTCTTTAAAGTAGAGACGCTACATACTGATATACACCTGAACATCAGCAGGAGAGGACTCTTTAAAGTAGAGACACTACATACTGATATACACCTGAACATCAGCAGGAGAGGACTCTTTAAAGTAGAGACGCTACATACTGATATACACCTGAACATCAGCAGGAGAGGACTCTTTAAAGTAGAGACGCTACATACTGATATACACCTGAACATCAGCAGGAGAGGACTCTTTAAAGTAGAGACACTACATATGATATACACCTGAACATCAGCAGGAGAGGACTCTTTAAAGTAGACACTAATGATACTACTGTTACTCACAATCAAAGGGGTTCTCAAATGATGATCCGGATCCATCAGTAGTTCTGAACGAATCGTCCGAGTCTACTGAAGCATCTTCATTGTCATCATCATCACTGTCGTCACTGTTAAGAAGAATATCTCTAATCTGAGGAGAGCAATAACAAATCATCAGTGAGGATCCTTCATAACTAAATCTGACCTTATATGTTACATTTTTCTGGTATCAGTACTTTACTCCCATACTTATTTTTCTGACGACTTTTAACTTTGACTTCTTACGTTTCTAACTCAAATACCTGTACTTTCTACTTCTTACATGTTGAACTCAAATACCTGTACTTTCTACTTCTTACATGTTGAACCCAAATAACTGTACTTTCTACTTCTTACATGTTGAACACAAATACCTGTACTTTCTACTTCTTACATGTTGAACCCAAATACCTGTACTTTCTACTTCTTACATGTTGAACACAAATACCTGTACTTTCTACTTCTTACATGTTGAACACAAATACCTGTACTTTCTACTTCTTACATGTTGAACCCAAATACCTGTACTTTCTACTTCTTACATGTTGAACACAAATACCTGTACTTTCTATTTCTTACATGTTGAACTCAAATACCTGAACTTTCTACTTCTTACACTTTGAACTCAAATACCTGTACTTTCTACTTCTTACATGTTGAACACAAATACCTGTACTTTCTACTTCTTACATGTTGAACCCAAATACCTGTACTTTCTACTTCTCACATGTTGAACCCAAATACCTGTACTTTCTACTTCTTACACTTTGAACTCAAATACCTGTACTTTCTACTTCTTACATGTTGAACACAAACACCTGTACTTTCTACTTCTTACATGTTGAACCCAAATACCTGTACTTTCTACTTCTTACATGTTGAACACAAATACCTGTACTTTCTACTTCTTACATGTTGAACCCAAATACCTGTACTTTCTACTTCTTACATGTTGAACCCAAATACCTGTACTTTCTACTTCTTACATGTTGAACACAAATACCTGTACTTTCTACTTCTTACATGTTGAACACAAATACCTGTACTTTCTACTTCTTACATGTTGAACATAAATACCTGTACTTTCTACTTCTCACATGTTGAACCCAAATACCTGTACTTTCTACTTCTCACATGTTGAACCCAAATACCTGTACTTTCTACTTCTCACATGTTGAACACAAATACCTGTACTTTCTACTTCTTACATGTTGAACTCAAATACCTGTACTTTCTACTTCTCACATGTTGAACCCAAATACCTGTACTTTCTACTTCTTACATGTTGAACCCAAATACCTGTACTTTCTACTTCTTACATGTTGAACTCAAATACCTGTACTTTCTACTTCTTACATGTTGAACACAAATACCTGTACTTTCTACTTCTTACATGTTGAACCCAAATACCTGTACTTTCTACTTCTTACATGTTGAACTCAAATACCTGTACTTTCTACTTCTTACATGTTGAACCCAAATACCTGTACTTTCTACTTCTCACATGTTGAACCCAAATACCTGTACTTTCTACTTCTTACATGTTGAACTCAAATACCTGTACTTTCTACTTCTTACATGTTGAACTCAAATACCTGTACTTTCTACTTCTTACATGTTGAACTCAAATACCTGTACTTTCTACTTCTTACATGTTGAACACAAATACCTGTACTTTCTACTTCTTACATGTTGAACTCAAATACCTGTACTTTCTACTTCTTACATGTTGAACCCAAATACCTGTACTTTCTACTTCTTACATGTTGAACCCAAATACCTGTACTTTCTACTTCTTACATGTTGAACTCAAATACCTGTACTTTCTACTTCTTACATGTTGAACTCAAATACCTGTACTTTCTACTTCTTACATGTTGAACCCAAATACCTGTACTTTCTACTTCTTACATGTTGAACTCAAATACCTGTACTTTCTACTTCTTACATGTTGAACCCAAATACCTGTACTTTCTACTTCTCACATGTTGAACCCAAATACCTGTACTTTCTACTTCTTACATGTTGAACTCAAATACCTGTACTTTCTACTTCTTACATGTTGAACACAAATACCTGTACTTTCTACTTCTTACATGTTGAACTCAAATACCTGTACTTTCTACTTCTTACATGTTGAACACAAATACCTGTACTTTCTACTTCTTACATGTTGAACACAAATACCTGTACTTTCTACTTCTTACATGTTGAACCCAAATACCTGTACTTTCTACTTCTTACATGTTGAACCCAAATAACTGTACTTTCTACTTCTCTCATTTTCCAAACAGCTGGTTCCTTTAGTCTGAATGTGTGTTTGGTGGCGTGATCATTATTCTTTAGAGTCATTGCGTGCCTATTGATTTGAACACGATCCGTGTATCCATCATTTCCTGGTCTTCTCTAAAGAAGAGGGACCAATGGAAACGTTGTCATGTTGCCGTTGTTCAGCATGGAAACATTCATTAGCTAACAATGACATTATTGTTCTATTAATATAAAGGGAGGTCAGGTACTCTTTAAAGCAGCTGCTAGCTATGGGTACTTTTTACTGAAGTACATTTCAAAGCCTCTTTACTTTGACTTGAGTAAAGAAGTTTAGTCAGTACTTCTACTTTCACCAGAGTATTTTTAAACACGAGTATCTGTACTTCTACTTGAGTACAGGTTGTGTGTCCTCTGCCCTCTCTGCAGTGTTATCCATATACTCCTCACCTCCTGCTCTGTGGGGGAGTTTCCTCCCTCGTCGTTCTCCGGGTTGTCTCCTCCGGCGAGTTCCTCGATGAGAGGGTCGGTGTCCATGTCGTCATCATCATCGTCATCATCATCGTCCGAGTCCGAGGAGTCGTCATCGTCCTGATCATCGTCCTGCCACGACACATTACACGCATTCAAATAAAAACACTACAAAGATAGGCCTTATGCATTTTTATATTTAGATTAAAAGGACCAGGTGTGACCTTAACCAGTTATTATATTATTATTATAAGACGTGACGGGAGTATGTGAAGCTTCTTGCTAACCAGCTTTGTAACCAACAATTTCACATGTCCTTTTACTCTTTGTACATTTGTATGTGTTTGTCAAAAAAAACATGAATAATAAATGATTGAATAACCTCAGAGTTATTTTCTTGTAAATTAAATCACTTTCATTTTTAGAGAATCTACAGATTTTTCACTTCAGGGTTTTGTGTGAGCCGGGTAACAGGCACGCTGCGCCCTCAAACCAAAATACAGAATTTCCCCGTAAAATGTTAAAGTGATGCCAGAAAACAATATTTCTGTTCGTCATAAACTGTGCAATGACTCCAGAAATCTGAGTATCAAACAGAGCATCGCACGGCAGAGACAGCTTTGTTTTACTCCGAAGTCACGTTGTTGTTTAGGTCAGGAGACATCTTGTATACGAGCGTCATGTTGATATATCTTATAAACAAGATCAGAGACAGCACTCATACTATATCTTTCTAGAACAAATCCCTGAATTTGTTTTGTTTTTTATTATTTCCTCAAAAAAAGTATTACTACTATTATTACAGGTTTCAGATATATTTGTGATATTGCTTCTTGAAAATAACCACTTTTATTTTAGATAACACCCAGTTTTTTCGCTCGTTGGTATATATTGAGAGATTTATTTAAGATAGCGCTTAGGTTTCAAGGAAAAGTAAGAAGAATAACTCCTGCTGATTCACCATTTATCTCAATGTCATGCACTATCATAGCTGCAACATTTCAGCGTTTGTTTGTCTCACCTGGTCGTCGTCGTCGTCGTCTCCCTCCTCGGCCAGTTTGTGTCTCCCAACCTCGTACAGACGACACACTGTGTCCAGACTCACTGTGTCCTGGTTCTACACACACAGATAATTAAATACACACATAGAGCGAGAGTTAAATACACACACACAAACACACGTAGTTAAATAGACACACACACACACACACACACAGTTACACACACAGAGTTAAATACACACACACACATACCATGTATACATCACTTCAGGGGACATTACATTGACTTACATGCATTTCCTGGAGACTTATCCTAACCCTAACCAAGTCTTCACCCTAAAATTAATGACTCCCCTTATGGGGACCTCCAATTTGTCCCCATAAGGGAGGCGAGTCCCCACACGTGACTGTGTAAACAGATTAAGGTCCCCACAAGTATAGTAATGCTAGGACACACACACACACACACACACACACACACACACACACACACACACACACACACACACACACACACACACACACACACACACACACACACACACACACACACACACACACACACACACACACACACACACACACACACACACACACACACACACACACACACACACACACACACACACACACACACACACACACACACACACACACACACACACACACACACACACACACACACACACACACACACACACACACACACACACACACACACACACACACACACACACACACACACACACACACACACACACACACACACACACACACACACACACACACACACACACACAATTAATTGCCCCGTGACATTCACAGAGCACAGGGACAGGTGTACGTTCATCATGACGTGGAACAGGTACACTAAAGCTGCCTTGGAGCACCTGTCATCCATCATAATCATCATTAAATGCTCACATAGTTACATTTTTACGGCGACAAATTGATCTATTTATTGCAATTATAATGCAGATTTCTTAAAATGTATTTCACGTCTACACCACTGTAGTAAACCTGGTTACCACTGAAGTAAAAACACAAGTGATCGCACCGGTAAAACTCCAGGAAGTAACCAAAGATGAAAAGTTGCTTTAGTTTGGCGTGAACACAACAACATATTTTATTATATATTTGTATTTATATATATATATATTTGAAGTATTACCTCAATGACAGCCAGGTAGCAGTCCTTGGTGTCGGTGCACAGGTCAAAGATGTTCCTCTTCACATCCACTGTGGCTGAGGAACAAACCAAAAAACAAACTGAGTTACAAAACAAAACAAAAATCAACTGAAGCTACTAATTTTTACATTTAATTATTATTCAGAAACCTCATGAAGAGACCCAAAGCAAAGACTATAGGTGATTTAAAATCTCTACAAAAATGGACTTTAGATTCCCTTTTCTAGTTTATAATAAATGTTTAAGAGCCTGAAAAAGCCCAGGACAGCTCCTCCAACTTCAGGGTGCAGAGGGTAGTTGACCAATGAGATTTGAGTCTGCAGTAAACAGGAAGTGCAGCCTACCAATGGGCTTGTAGTCCGTGGCATCGAAGGTCCTGAAGGAGGAGCCAAAGGGACTCTTCATCTGCTGATCCATGGCGTCGTCCTCATCATCGGCCTGCAGCATCGCTGTGTGAGTGTGTGTGTGTGTGTGTGTGTGTGTGTGTGTGTGTGTGTGTGAGGGGGGGTAAAGCATAAGATGTCAGAAACAACAGCAGAACTGTTCTTTGATAATTATCTCGTTCATTCAGAAAAAACAGGACACATATTTTCTTTCTCAAACTCCCTTAGAGAATCACATGAGGGGGCCTTGGCTTGTGTGTGTGTGTGTGGGTGTGTGTGTGTGTGTGTGTGTGTGTGTGTGTAAATTCAAGGACCCGACACAGCACATTCTGAGACACTTTCTAGGACCCATGGAAACCAATGAGGTCGCACCAGGTTGACTGGAACCCTGGAGCTTTGCCCCCTCAGTGCGGGTTGGGTGTTGCTGTGAACGCAGTATGAGAGCTCTGAAGTGAACGTACCTCCATACATGATGGTGGCGTTGCTGTTGAACACCAGTCTGCACTGATCCAGAGCGGGGACGGTGTGCAGCAGGTGGAACGTCCTCAGGTCCCACTGGGGGGGGGGGTCAAGGAACACATACAGAACCGGTTCTACAGCAGAACTACAGACCAACTGCAGTAGAACTACAGAACAACAAATTAACAACGAAAGACCTGTTCTACAGCAGAACTACAGACCAACTACAGCAGAACTACAGAACAACTACAGCAGAACTACAAAACAACTACAGCAGAACTACAGAACAACTACAGCAGAACTACAGAACAACTACAGCAGAACTACAGAACAACTACAGCAGAACTACAGAACAACTACAGCAGAACTACAAAACAACTACAGCAGAACTACAGAACAACTACAGCAGAACTACAGAACAATGAAGGAACGGTACTAAAGTAGAACTACAGGACGGTACTAAAGTAGAACTACAGAACGGTACTGAAGTAGAACAACTACAGAACGGTACTAAAGTAGAACTACAGGACGGTACGAAAGTAGAACTACAGGACGGTACTAAAG
Source organism: Pogonophryne albipinna (assembly GCA_028583405.1). Taxonomy (NCBI): domain Eukaryota; kingdom Metazoa; phylum Chordata; class Actinopteri; order Perciformes; family Artedidraconidae; genus Pogonophryne; species Pogonophryne albipinna. The sequence goes on from CM053260.1 coordinate 29,795,061, forward strand.
TAGAACTACAGGACGGTACTAAAGTAGAACAACTACAGAACGGCACTAAAGTAGAACTATATGTACAGTACATATGCACACGGCATACTAACTAATGCCTAGTTTACCATGCAGAATGACTTTGGTACGTCCTCCGAGTTGTTTCTTGCAAGACTTGATGTTAAAATAGAAAATAAAATCAGAATTATCCTAAAGGTTCACATATATTTGTATAAACAGTGCTGGCAAACAATATATCTTATGATGACAGAAATCTAAATTGCCCAACGAATACAA
>CM053260.1:29796336-29819588 GCA_028583405.1 Pogonophryne albipinna
TGTTACTCACCAGCGAGGTCTCTGCCAACTCCCAGCGCCAGGCCATCTTTGATCCATAAGACAACGCCATGGTACCCGGGGATAGTGCATGGTAACGTCACAGGCTGGCCTGCCACCACCACTAAGTCCTGGGGCTGCTGGGAAAACATGGCCTCGGCACCTTTGGAAAACAAAGAAAAAGAGACAAGTTAGATTTGATAAAATCCTCAGGAAGAGTGCTAATGCTGCAGCACATTCCCCTAGTGGCCAAACACTGGAACTACAACTTTGGTGTCAGTAGTTTGCCATATCTTTTTCACCACCTTGAATGAACCCTTTAATATCCGTTATTCAAACTATTAGGTCTTAAAAGTTGTAAAATATGCTAAAATCCCATTTAAGAGTTAAGGTTGGCCATGATTGACGGAATTGATTAAGTGCGTGGCTTTATGAATAATAATAATAATAATAATAATATTAATAGATCACATTTGTATAGCACCTTTCAAGGGACCCAAGGCCGCTTTACATGGTGAACAAACAAACAAACAAAAATAATAAAGAAAAACACTTAATAAATAGCAGTAGGAGTGGAAGCAGGGGGACTGTGATGGGTTAGGGGTCAAAGGCCATGGTGAACATGTGAGTTTTTAATGATGACTTGAAGATGTCAAAGGAAAGTGCCATGCTCTATGGATCAAATGGATGCCGAACACCGCTGGCAGATTGCTGAAGGATCACCATGACATTGTTATACTTTTGTTCTCGTGTCAGGCTGTTTTGGCTTCATGCCCCACTGAGTAACTTTCATAGGAATGTACGGGGCCGCATCACCAACGCTGTATCCAGTTCTCTTTATACATCCATGGATTTGACCCATTTAAACCACTACACCATTTCAATATAACAGGGGGAAAAGGACATCACTCTAGACCAAGGAGGGGAATCAATGTGTCTTTACAAACACCTGCTCTCAACATTTCAAGTGTTGCATGATGGGAAAATGAAGCGAAGTGCACCAGTCCTCTTGTCAGACTCACGTTGGAAGAACCCTAAAGGGTGATACACAAACGTGGCACATTCTTTCACTATTCATGATACGGAAACAAGATATTGTACACGAATCTGAGGTGTCAGCACAGCGCCGGGAATGAAGCACGGGCAAAGAGACAGCCGTCACAGCTCGGCTTGGTTCATTTATGAAAGATGTCACTGTACAGATGGGCTGGGCTCTTACACACGACAGCAGATAACACGATTGTGTCTGCCAACACTGCTTTAGTGGCATACATTAACTCCAGCTCACACCCATGTATTCCAACTGTGCAACTGCTATTAGCTGCACTCCTCCACCGTGTGTTCAGACGGAAAGTGGTGTGCAGTGAACTCCATTAGAGGCAGAGGGTGTGTTAATGGGGAGGGGGTACAGTGGCTGGTGAAGAGGTGTGGGTGGTGTTGTGGATCAGAGTGAAGAGTACAGAGTGGTACTGATGTGTAGTTAGGAACACTGGCAGGCTGCCTGTCAACTAAAGCCTACACACACATATGCACACTGACATGCATTCATGCAGGCGCAGTCTGATTCGAGAGCGTGAACTGCAGCAAAGGTTTAAAAGTGTCACTTTCTGCCTCGCACTCTGCTGAGACAGTTTTGTGACCAGCTATTTCTTTTTTTAAACTTCTTAGATCCATTGCTGGGATCAGAATGTCTGCCTCGTTCTTGAACAACGTATTCTCTCTCATTGCTATGTGCAGCAGCACCAACACAGACACACTATTATGCTTTTTTTCAAACTTAATCATAAGCAAATAAAAAGCTGATAGAAGAATAACATGTAATGAATTAATAACAAGCGGAACAAAGAAAAAACGGAGAATGTGAAAGCGTATTTTTCATCTTACAACATCTTTGTATCATATTGCAGTAATCTTTTGCAGCTCTTTGTATGCTTGGTTTTATATTCAAAGGAAATTACTTATCCTATTGCAGACAAGGAAATTGATTAGCTTTGTTCTACGGTTTCAAAACACACGAGAGAAAAAGATGGTTGTCATACAAGAAGATTTTAATTCAGTTGGAAAATGCCATTAGAATCCCCACAAGTCATTTGTCAGCCTTGAACTGAATTTCATGTGATGGATAGCTTGTTAGAGATGTAGGCAGAAGTTTTCATATTGATTCATGCACTCTCCGTCCTCACACCAACACTGCACTACACACAGAAGGAACACACACACCTGCCACATTTGAATATATATCTATTACCAAACCAACAACAGGGAAAAAATAACATCCTGCATCTCAAAGCATATAATGCGTCATATTGAGACTCAACAGCTTCTGCCTGTATGACAAGACCCTTAAGTGTGCATGTATATTGCGGGTAATGCTGGCTAGGTGACACTTTATCTCAGCATCGAGTATGTTTTGCCCTTCAAACCTAGACAGCTTTGTTCGGCACTGACTGTGTTCTCACGTGAGGAGCTTATCTTGGCTGTACTCCGCTACACAGTGATGAAGCACGCTAATATATAGACAGCTACTTGACAGATCTCTTGGCATGTTCAGGAAAACCAATGTAAATGTCAGGGAATCTTGTATCGGCTCAGTCTTGACTGATAACATCAAACGGTTCAGCCTGTGCTGTAATTGATTTAACATTGGAGGGATGTCTTTGTTGCTGCATAATTCCTACAACCTACCTTTGTCCTAGATCTTTTACCCATTCTCTGGACTCTCTGCCTCATGTGTTAAAAATGTGTTTTCATTTTCAGATATGCTACCTATCATGCAGCTACATATTCACAGAGCATCACTATCAGATTGAACATTCTTGGGTGCCGTTTAACTTGATGATGTGTCTTGCATTGAGGCATATTTTAGCACATCATTTGCAGTAAGACTTCTCGCTAATTCTGTGTCACACTCTGCCCTGAAACTGTTGTAAACAAAATCTGACTTCTCAAGCAGCCCCCTCAAGACATGAATTAACTGCAATCGACTGAATCACACACGTGAGACATTACTTATAACTTATCTTGAACATTGGACGGTACCCCAAGTTTTATAATGTCTTCTGCTGCACTAACGGGTTTTCAAAGTCTAAAAAAATAAACCTGATATTTTCACCTGGGTGATTTCAGCTTGAGCTAAGGGACATATTTTAACAAAAATGGTGTGTTTGAAGCTACGGGTATGGTGTTGAAATATGTAAACATGTTCTTACTCACGACATAATCAAGCTGCATTTTTTAAATTGTAGGATTACGATCTTTACCAATACTCAAGACTAAAAGTATGGAAGGACAAAACTGAATGTTTTGTTTCTTTCCGTTAACCGTCAAGTGGGAAATACGTTTTTTTTTGTGTGTTTCTCTTAGTATCCTAAGATACTGTTATGTTTGGCTGTGAATTTTTTTTATTATGAAGGGCAGACCATCTATTTGTATTTATTTTGTTTTTTTTAGAAAGGGGCAGGTCACATAAGATTTTATTCTTCTCCCTGCTCCTTTTCGCTCAATGGTGTTTTGGTAGAGTGATGTTTTCTTGGCCATTATTGTACATTTGGTTTTGCGTACCATGAGCGGGACAAATAAAAATGAAATGAAAATGAAATTAATGGCTAGAATAACCCTTCAAAAAATACTCAAAAGCAAAAAATGTGTGGCGGTAAGTAACCAGTTTGCTGCTTTGCATAGGAAACAAACAATCATAACATAAAAACATGGTGTGTATGTAGTAACAGAAGCCAGCTAATTTGAATTCAGATGGAGATCACAAATGGTGTTCTCAACGAAGAGGGCTGACACTTTAAGAACAGGTTTTGATGCTTAAAGTCACAGTTTTAGACCTTGAATGTCACTTTAGACTATCTTGATTAGGGATCCTACCTCTGCAATATATTAAGTATTATCAAAGCACGATTTCCTTTAAAGTCTGTACTGTTGCCAGAAGACTGATATTCTAGAATGGCTATTAAAATACACCGGTGATAGAACGAATCAAAGACGTAAGTGACACCAGCTTGTACTTGAGACTTGTGCAGTTCAAAAGCGACCTCCTTCATTCAATTTAAAGCCTGGCTGAGTCTTTTAAAGGGACACCGCAATAAAGAAATTAGGTGATGTGTTTGAGAATGCTGGGGCTCACATCAAGGTGGCCATATCCATTCATCCTTCCCCTCTGCACCAAATAAATCCCTGTCTTATCTGCCACATTTATCCTTCACTTGGCATCACATCGTTGGGCAAAGAAAAAAGAGTGTCCATCCCGGATCTACCCCTCTACTTCATGTCTGCCAAAGTGACAACCCCATGATTCAACATTATTTTCATAATCAAAATGTCTATGTTAGAGTTAGGAACCTCATTTTAGACTTCATCTCACACAGTAGCATGAGGAGAGGAGCGTGATTGTGCTCAGGTGCCCACAGAGCTACATTAATAATGCTTTATCTCAAATCCTGGGACTGACTCCAGTGCTTGGTAACAGAAAAACAACATAAATGATAAAATGAAATTTCGAGACATGCTATTTTGTTGTGAGACAAATGGGCCTTGACTTCAGGGTTAGGTTCTGTAAATGTGTGGGCACACAGAGCAGAAATAAACACCTTTTTTGTCTGTCGCTAGAGACAGGAGTGCTTTGTGCTCAGCAACAGCCAAACCTCTACTAGAACTTAAAAATCTGAACTCATTTTTGCACGCATTGTCTTTGGAAATTGGTGACAATAACAGAGAAATGTTTTAATTCAGAACTTTGGATTTGCTTAATAGAGCAAAAGAAAATGAAGGTCAGCATGTTTGATGGAAGAAAAGTAATTATAAGTTGTTGTTTATCTTAGAAAAACATCCAATTATGATATTAATCTGGATACAGATTGGAACAATGGTCAAATTGCAATTGCAGGGTACATCTTCAAGGATAAGAATTGATTCCTCAGAAGACAAACATCTCTCGGTGTTCGGACATTATATAATAAATCCGTGACAAAGTTCAGTTTATAACAGGGAACACACTTTCAAATGCACACATCAAATATAAGATGTTGTTTTACATTTCTATATCCACAGGAAAGGAAATTACAGTGGTGAACCAGACGATGCATCAAATCAAAGGCTATGATTTCTGCCGCGTTTGATTGAATGCCCTGTATTTACAAAGGTGAGGCAGACCTTTGATAAGGACTGCCCAGTTGTTTCAAATGAGGGGGAAAAAAAGCCGTATTCACAATGTGGACCAGCACTTTGCATCGCCTAATGTTGTCATTTCACTTCAGATAATTAGTTTACCATTGGACTGCTGCCGCATTTCCACACACTCCAGCTCTATTTCCCCCTCAGTGCTAACTGCCCCCAATTTCATCGCTCTTTGCCAATCAGGCCTGGAAATTACCGTTACGGACACACATCCAGCCCACTTCAGAGGAATAATCAGCATGCTGTCTGTGAGGCATGAGGCCACACAGCACCAAAGCTTAGCCCAGGATCATTATCAAAAACTATTACCCCTCTGGCCTGGGCATTTTATACCAGCAATTTAGAAGCACAGGAGGGCTGGAAAATATGGGGAAGTGGGTGAGTTAGTCATTGTAGTTTGGTAGCCAATGGCAAATGTTTCTTTTTTATCACATTGCTTTTGGTAGTTGTTATTATTGTATATATAAGTGAGGGGGAGAGGTTTATTTGTATATCTCAAATACTAAGGTACTGTTGCCATAGGTGATGTATGCTCGTTGGTTTTGATAAGGGTCTGCATTTAAAGACTGTAGGAACATAGGAATTGCTTGTAGATCCTATTGCAATGGCCACTGGACACTGGGACTATACTCCATTAGCAATGCAGGGGCTCCTACTGGTCCATTTGTTAAAAGCACACAGAGCAGATGCACCCCACAGGAGCCAATAGCTCTCTTTCTTTTTTGGCCTTTTCAGAGCTTTGTAAATGAATACTCAACACTTGTAAAAGGAATCCAGCGGTGTCTTTTCTGGCCTCTAGGTTAATAAAAACCCAAATCTTCTGCAATATGGATCTAAACTGCAACTGACACTCGACTATTATACTCCATATTTCCAGCAGACCTCCTACTCCTCTTTGACCTTCATCAGCAGACACTGATTAGTCAAAAGCCCACAACTCCAGCATGCATTCTTTCATTCTCACCGTAGGTCTAATGGCCATGATTTGTGCGCTTTAATTATCGGCAGCATGATCATTCATTTGACACTGTCAGTGAAGCATGTGAGATTCATCACTCCATAAATAAACATGAAATAATGACTTCTATCATGCGTGTGTTTATCCCACTCCCATCCATGTTTGTGAAAGTCAGTTTTCAATTGGTGATAAGTGCACTCTGGTAAACGTCTGAAAACAGTATTTTGACAAATTGAAAATGGAAGCGAGCACATTTCTGAGACGTTAAAACGACATTAAATGTGTGTCAGAAACTTGGCAGGAAAATAGCAGTCATGGCCATTGGAAGTCATGCTTCGATCAACGATGTTTTATAATCTAATATATACACAATATAAATTCAGCAGCAATGGGTCGCCACATAAGTCATCCGATGATTCTGATTATCCTTGATTGATTTACTGCTTGTTAGAGTGTAAAAAGGAACTTAGCTCATCTTGCTGAAATACATCTGTCAAACTCCATGACTGGTACAGCATGTAGTTACAAAGAAAGTAAGCATGCACCCTCAGTCAATGCACAGGGAATGGTTTAAGTACGCTTTTTTATGAACTCAAGTCGTCAAAGATTGCCCTCAGAGTGTTCTGAAAAGAGGAAATTACTTGAGACCACGTGAAGCAAGGTCTACCTTCAGAGGGTGAAGGAACAGCGGGAATGAAAAGGCCTATTTTCCATGATACAGCAGTATTCACTGTAACAATGGATTTTTTAAAAATCTTTTTGTCAGATGCTGTTTTAGGCAAATTTCAAAACTGCTTTCTAAAAGATTTTTGACGCCCTATTCCTCCGAGCAGTCAGGCTTTTGTTATATGGGCTACTGCATTCATATACAAATGTAATCCTCAGATGCAGCTGTCAATGTTACAACAATAGTAACCAATAATGAATATTTCATGAAGCTCTATCAAGCCCATTAGAGGCGACATGTATTACTATCACTCGGTCGTCCTCATCAGAATGTTCAAATCCTTTTCCCTGCCTGTCCACTTGTAAAACAAACACTGCTGTATGCAGACTGATAATACGCCAGGCCTATCTCTGCTGTGATGGCTGCCATTATTAGTAAGATTTGTCTGTGGGAATGCAAATTCATGAAGCAGGGAAGATAAACATCAGTGCTGCTGGAAGACGCCCTCTCTCACACTGTGCATTAGTGGAGCATGACAGTTGCCAAGGCATAATCAAGACGGATTGCCTCCGATGATGACTTCTAAAAATTACAAATGGCAACAGCGGGGAAGGCCTTGCAGGCATTCGCTTTATCATCAGCTATAAGGCCAGGAGAAGTGAGATTCCATGGGCTCGGAAACAGGAGTACCAGGGGCCACAAACTGTTTATTATCCTCCCATGCTGCATCTTTTCTGGTAGTTGTAATAGGTCATCAAGACATCATGAGTCTTGGAATGGATTCTTACCTTCCTGCATAATCCTGGGGTTCGTTGCATTAACAGGGTTTACGCATGGTCTTAAACTATGCCGGTCTTAACTTAAGCCTGGCCTAGGAGTTACATGAATTGATCCATTAAGCCTGGGTACAAATCATATTCAACAAGCAAGCATAAAGCAAAGATCTGAAGGGGGGACAAAACTGTCTGTGTCTGAATATCGTGATAACAATTAAACTGACATTCAATACTATGAAAGCTATACAGTATAAGAAGCAGAGACTAAAAAAGGTGGTGAAGAAGTGCCAGATGAGGTGACTGGAAAAACAGAGTGTGTTGTTCAATGCAGACATTTTACACCCAGAAACGATATGAAATGAAAATCTGATACATGCACAGCATTACAAGATATTATTAAAAACTATTGATGCTGTGTTCTCAAATTGTTCTAAAGCCATTTGATGTTGACTTGGATTTCTACAATCGATAATGATAATTTCATCAGATGCCGTGAATTCCACACATATAGCTCGGCCCTCTCCTCTACACTCCTTTGATGAGAAAGCACTAATGAAATATTGAACGAAATCTGATTTGCGATATGAGTTCGCTTATATTTTTTATGATGGAAAATTGTTTATGGAATATGGCTCACAAGCACCAAAAACACTGCTGGTTTGAAGGTTTATGAGTAAGCAGATCTAGTGTGTACTTTAACAGAGTTGGTGAAGTTTACTGAATGGAAAATAGGACAATACCCAATACTCAATGGTGAGATTGCTGATAGCCACTGCCTTATGTTCTTGTGCCGCATACACATTAATATCTTTACATCCATGTCCGTGAATTTTTATTTTCTTTGATCCTCCATAGTGTTGCCACAGTGTTGAATTAGCAGATTGTTCCCACTTAAAGGTGGGGTAGGTAAGTTTGAGAAACCGGCTCAAGATACACTTTTTGTTATATTCCATGGAATGCTCTTAACATCCCGATAGCAATGAATATCTTAAGTGCTTTGACAAAAATCCATAAAAAAATGTCATCTGTGGAAGTCGTAGTACTGTAAAAAGCACGACCAATCATCTGAGCCGGCCCGGCTAAAATAACTGGATGGCCTACCTGCCTGTCAGCCTTCCATCTGTGCACAAACTTATCTCGTGCCCTCATTGGTCATGTGCGCATTTGTGTGTGTTGGAGGAGGGGCTCTGTAAGGAAGTGGCAGATTTTTTCCAGTTGTGTATTTTCAAATTCTAGCGCACTCGAGCTGGTTTCTCCAAAATGACCTACCCCACCTTTAATCCTAGCAATTTACGCTGCAAGGCAATACGCATAGTGGAGCTGTAAATCACATCAACCTGCATTGACAAGAATGGACACATTTTGGCTTGTCTTTTTTAGTTTAGTTGGTGTAACAGATGTAAAGTCCAATCTGAAGAGTTGAGTTGAGTTTTAGTGTAGGAGTAAAGATCGGTTGTTGCAACAAGTTAACCGTAACCCTAATCCTTACCCTAACCCTAAAACAACTACTTTATCTTCTTCTGAACTTTTCTGGATAAAAATGAGACTGCCTTAAACACAAAGGTCTTCAAGGTTGTCAGGCTCTAAGACATCCAGGTGAATGGAATTCAAAAATATATTATAGTCCATCTTAGTGCATGTTGTGAGCTTTGTCCTGGAATTACAAGACCTCATCTGACCACTGATTGTAATTACTGTTTTAAAGCAGCAACTCCCGTGGGCTGGTTTCCAAGGTAACTACAGTTCAGCGATTCAAATATTCTAGTTAGCAACTGAATGCCACATAACCCTCCTCCCCTGGCTGGTATTGATTAAAAAAAGTGTGTGGAAATGGAGCGACTCGCTTTGCAAACTGGACTAGTTTTTTTTAGCATACACTTTTGCATAATGGCAAGCAGGGACATAAAAGAGATGCAAATGAGTGAGTGAGATGGAGAAGAAAATAAGTTTGGGACTTCAGATGGGGACTGATTGAATCGGAAGGGTCCCTTCTGTTTCATTACATTCTTTCTTTCTCAACTTTCAACACTTCATCGCCTCCTGCCTCTTCAGAGCACTCAGTCAATGGGTTATTTGTTTGAATTTTCGTTTTCAGAGCTCAAGGACAGCAGTGCTATTGTCTCTTTGCTGACACGTAAACACTTGAGCGTTTACCGAGAGTGCGGTGTCAAGACACTGATGATTTGGAAAGGGGATATGTTTGTGGAGGGGAGGGACAATGAAGGGTGCTCAAAGTGAGCTTACATTGGGATTGATCATGTTCATTAAGAGATGATGAGCATTTGAAACAGACGCAGGTGGCTGATTTGATGGATGTGGTGTGGAGAGGGACAGAGTCCAATAGGGCATATCATATATTTTGAGGGAGAGTCTCATTTTTCTATTACATGATATGTCACAGGCACAGAAAGCCACATTGAGCTGCCTTTTGTCCAGCCATAACTCATATTTGGTGAGGCTGACAAGATAAAAGTGTACCTTGACTTTCAAGACTTGGAGCAGTCTCTCTTTTGAGTGAGATTAAATCAAGAGATGGATCAAAGTTCTTTGAAAATAAAGCCACAAAGAAAGGTGTCCAATTCCTATAAAGGTTTAACAAGGTCAAATAAGTTATTATCAAGTGTCCATGCTACAACAACAACAACAACAACAACAACAACAACAACAACTCTGAGGTGGTTTTAATTCAGTTCAGATTCAGGATAAAAATCCAGCATAAAATATTTTACATAATTTGAAAGAACAACTTAACTGTAAAAGAGAACATTTACCAAAAATATTTTGTTTAAGAATATCCTCATTGCACTTTCCCAGCATAGCTAAAATAATAGCTAATAATAAATAATTATATCTGGTAAAGATTTATTTTACATGAGACATGTTGTGTATATGTTCTTTTCCACTCTATTCACTGTTGCTATGGAACACACAACAACAACAACAACAACAACAACAACAACATTTTTTTGTTATACAGTATATGGACACATTTAACAAAATATGTTGCGTTTAGTCTGTAGCATAACTGGCATAATAAACCAAAGTACAACATGAGCATGTGAGATGTAGGGAGAAATATAGGCCTTGTTTTAAGTGCAAAAGATCAGATAGATGGATGGATGGATGGATAGATAGATGGATGGATGGATGGATAGATAGATGGATGGATAGATAGATAGATGGATAGATAGATAGATGGATAGATAGATAGATAGATAGATAGATAGATAGATAGATAGATAGATAGATAGATAGATGGATAGATGTATGGATGGATAGATAGATAGATGGATAGATGGATAGATAGATAGATGGATAGATAGATGGATAGATGGATAGATAGATAGATAGATAGATAGATAGATAGATAGATAGATAGATAGATAGATAGATAGATAGATAGATAGATAGATAGATAGATAGATAGATAGATAGATAGATAGATAGATAGATAGATAGATAGATAGATAGATAGATGGATGGATGGATGGATGGATGGATAGATAGATAGATAGATAGATAGATAGATAGATGGATGGATGGATAGATGGATGGATATATAGATAGATGGATAGATAGATAGATAGATGGATAGATGTATGGATAGATAGATGGATAGATGGATGGATATATAGATAGATAGATGGATTGATGGATAGATAGATGGATGGATATATAGATAGATAGATGGATTGATGGATAGATAGATGGATAGATAGATAGATATATATATAGATAGATAGATGGATAGATAGATAGATGGATAGATAGATGGATAGATAGATAGATGGATAGATGGATAGATCACTTTTTCATATGCAAATTCCTCTCTAAGTTGGCTTAATTAAACACATTTCCTATTTCCTGTTGGCTTCAATGGATTGGAGTAGAAAGCATGCTACAGAAAGAAGGATGAGAGCCGTGCTCCCACCATTTCTCTCAAGGGACGCAGCCGTTAATGCTTACATTTCTTCAGTTGAGATGGATTTATAATTATCCACTTCCAGTGATTAATGGTCTTATAATTATCTGAGATGAAATATAGCAACGCAGATGTGTGTGTCTTCACTCACAATAACATTTTGTGATAATAATAAAAACACTCAAAGGATGAGGGGATAAGCGGTGTGTTAATCAAACCAAATCACAGTGTTTACGCATAAACTGGATCTTTGTACAGACATTGTTTTGCTTGGAAACTCTCTTTTAACTGCAATGTAGCGATAACCATCCTCCATTTGAAGAATAGCTAACATAATCAATGTGTCCTTAAGAGATTTTATTTAGTACATCCAGAATTTTAACAATCACCAAGGAGAAATGTTTCCTTCCAGAAAAAGGAATGCGTTCTCATTAAATAATATGTTCTCCCTCAGCTTTCTGTGACTCATAAAAAGCCCATTCGCCACCCTCCAGGCTGTGTAGACATCCATTTCCCTTTCAGCGTTTTCAACCATTCGCTTCCCTTGGAGACAGCCTCATCACATTCTTCTTCGCTGGCTGCTGTGACATTGAAAGAGACCCCTAATCAAAACATTTGTCTTTCTTTCAGCCTGCACTCAGACCGGTGAATGAGAGCTGACACCAGAGGGAGATGTATTTGTCCCAATCAGAGCCTCATGTCTGTGTCATCGCCGGGCGAGTGTTTTATCTAGACAGGGCACTGATGAATCCGCCACTTAGCCTTGATTTGGAGAAGCGGCCCGCCACTGCCAAAGTACCAGGTTAAATCACAGCATCAGTAGCTCAGCCATGGCCATTACAGGCGACTCAGACATTGTGCATTAACCATAAATGCTCATAAATGTTGCAATGAGGATCTCTGCCTTCTCGTTTATCAAGTGAGCTGTAATTACAATGTGAGGTTGTATTGGGAACGAACAATCTTATATTTTCTTCTTGTAATCCCATTTGTGTTTGTGTGAGTGTCATAGTGTTTCAATTATAATTTAAGGTTGTGTTATCGCCTAATTTATATCTTTCTTGTAAAGGTGGCATTACAATTGGAGCTCCAGGATGCCTGCTTTATATGCAGCAGTGAAAGTGTCTTGCCTAACTCCATTTCTTATGGTGGTGTTAAGCCATTGTTTTGCCACTACACTTAACCAGCCATGTTGATTAAAGCTGCCGCTATGTTGCATAATTAAACTAACTAACTTGCTGAAAGCAGAAAATAATAGGCTGCGTGTTTCACACACAATACTGTGAAAGTTAAAAGCTCATAAGAAGGCCACTTTTTTTTTTTAAAAGCAGTTTTTTTAAGATCAGCCTTCACATTTCCATTAGATAGTATGTAACTTAACCCATCTGGTAAGCAGGTTGTTAGGTGTCAGCAGCTGTACACTTAAAACGCAAGTGATGAGGATGAGTGTATTACACTTTGGATTTAACCAAATGCATTCCCATCGCTTCAAGTGCTTTTCGTTACATTAGTGAAAAAAACTTTATTGGGAAAGTGGAGAAAGCTGTATCTGTGTGTGTGGAGAGAGAGAACGAGAGGAGAGGCTGACTGCTAGCTGCACTACTTGTCAGAGAGAGTGCAATGTTGTTACAAGACAAGGGAGGAAGAGGAGGCTTTATGAAGGTGTGCAGGATACCAATGACATGAGACAAGAGGCCTGAGTCGGAACTAGATTATGCCACACCTTCACTAAGAGGACTCTGTCAAGACGGGAGTAAAGGTCCATTTCAGTGGGAGCCACCGTGATACTTGACTGCAGAAAGCCATTACCTTTCAAGTATACACTCTACTTTTAAGTGCATATAAGGCAATAAGCGGACACTCAATCCTGTAATTTCATTTGGATTCTATAAGCCTTTCTTTGAAATGCTTAAATGGACAAAATGTTATTTTCAGGCAAAGTCTTTAAGGTTTTGAAAAATGAAGGCAAGCTGTACTGTGTTTGAAATGGGTTTGCAACTTTTATAAGAGGTGTGGTTTATGGTGAGAACACCAGCGGAGATGATTGTCTGCAAAGTCTGTAAGTCATAGATGGAAGTTGATTTAGAAGCTCAACGGTGTGTCCTAGAGCGTCCTTTACCAGTCTGCTGGTTCTTCGGCAATACATCACAAAGCCCCAAATGGGACCACAAAACATCTCCCCTTGGACTTGCTATCACACGGCCACCTCAAACGCACACACTCTCCGTGAAAATCTCTCAATCAAAGCTTCATTTGCATTTCAAAGTAGCACTTTACAGCCATGGAGAGGACATAAAATCACACCTGCCTTCAAATAAATAAATGGGAATTCAAAATGGTGTAAAGAATGATATAAAGCCGGGGGCTGGCAGAAAACTAAGCTTGTCATATTTTATGTCATTTACAGTACATTAGCAAATGCCATAAAAGTGCACAGATGTGTGAGATGCAGTAGTCACGGGATTTAGGGGACTTCAGGCAGTAATACAAATGGGGTGGGAGGGGGGTAATGATAGACTAAGCTTAGCCAGAAACTCTGTGGGCAAAAAGCCTAAAATCTAATTGAAAATGCTCCACTTTGACTTTTCTCTTTGGAATCTAGCAATCTTCTAAAAAGAACCATTTATTAAAAAAGCTATTCATTTTAAGTTGTGATAAATGTTTTGCCTTCAACAGATGCTATACATCGTTCTCTTTGCAAAGACATTTTTAAGTCATTAACCAAAAAAGAATCAAAGGCAGCATGCTACAAAAAGATTTAGATTCATGTTTGACTCGTTCTATCCCAACCAGTGAGGGCAGTCCGACCACTTCAGTTGGGGAATCAGTGGGAAAACCCAGATGTCACAGTCTTCACAGGAGGGGTTTGATGCTGGAGCTCAGGTACCTCTCATCTTAGGTTACTGTCTCTCAGAGCTCCTGGCCTCCCCCGGGGCACTTTGCCTGATCCAACTCAGCATCCTGGTTAGTAGACTGTGAAGCCTCAAGAAAACCCTTTTTCCATGACTACACCTCTCCTTTTTTCCACACCTCTTGAACTTTCTTTTGACGACGGCATTGCCTGGGGCGATAATTCAGCTCCCGATAATCAAAGAGCTTTGAACCCCCATTCTCTTATACTACCTCTAAACCCCCAACCAACATAATCCCTGCCTTTGTGCTTTTTCATTTTTTTAAATTCAGAACACTTTGATAGATACAGTTGAACCTTTTGTTTTAAAAGATAAAAACCTGAATCAATAAGGCGCCCTCACTCCTCGACTTTAGCCCCTCCGCACTTTTAACACAGTTGGGTGTCAATTTGACTAATGACTCTGACAAGGTTTTACAACAGGGTGCTCCCACCATGAAGGGAGCTGAGCAGTTAAAGAGTAAGGGTCAGGCATTATTAGGTCACTTTTATATAAAAAATAGATTTCCTAACCTATTCCCGCAGCCTCAACAAGCGATGATGAAGTGTGTGACTCAATAGTTCCCCTTGCACTTTGTATCTCATTAACATTACAGGAAAACGCCAGGTTACTTCCAATGTCTCTTACTCATAATTTAACTCAGCCAAGGCACAGCATACAAAAATAACGATATAGAGAGAAAAAGCAGACAATAAATCCCTTAGAAATTAACTACTACCCACACTTAAGAATCGTCCTACTTCCTTTCCCTTACTGAAAGCGCATTGGGAACACAGTCACAAGCATGAAAACTAGTCATCAAAACGCTGCCATCTACTGCAAAGTTCTCTCCAGAGAGCCAGCTTTACTTCATTATATCTTCCATTTAAACCTGTTCATGATCCAGGGTGTGTCCTCTCCACCTCTCCACTTAGTGTGCATATACTGGGTTGTGGAGGCATATCTTAAACCCATCTAAGTGGCGATGACATGGGTTCTAAACCAATTAAACAACCCAGTCTCATGGCATTTCGTGTTCACCAACACGATTTTTAATCTATTGATTCGTGTTCACCAACACGATTTTCCCCTTTTTTTCGTGTTGCACAGCACGATTTTAAAAGCAATGTATTTCTACTGGTAATGACGCTCATGGAAGCATGGCATTTGTTTGTGTCGGCTGCCCTTAAAGGCAATGTGAGCGTCCATTCTCATTGGATAACGGAGAATTGTACACCCGGAAGTAAGTATTCCCCTTACTGTCGATTGATTTTACAGTGATATCTGCACTACTCATCGACTAAAAAACACCAGATTATCCTTGTTAATTACACAACATTGATTGGTTTAAATTGTGTGCAATGCTTTTGTATTTTTCCCCTTCGATTCGGAGAAACAAATATTTTTTCGGAGTAAAGGATAGCAGAAGACACTACACTACCCAGAATCCCCAGCTATCGTTTGGACTACACCATGTGCTCTGTTTGACAAACCCCGTGATAGTCCTCAAGCTCTGTGATTGGAGAGTGTGCTCCGAGGGTTACACCGAGCCTGGAACAGCACTTGAAATGGGATGGAACCACGGCAGACTGTCCAAAACTGGATTTGAACGGGTCCACCGCGTCCCCCCCTCCCCCACCCCGTCCCCAGAACTACACATGCTGGCTATTCTGTTTCGCAACATGTTCTCTATCTATGGCACGTCTCTACTGGGAGTTGTAGTTTTAAAAGACGTTTTCGTATTTCCCATAATAAGAAGTTGCCAGTATTAAACTGTGTACATCCCTGGAGGTTTAGGGGATAGGAAACACTCAAATTTAAAACATATAATTAATAAATGGGTGAAAATTGCTTGTGCCCATAATGGGCAGCATTAATATATATACACACATGCCAGCTAAGGTCAGAAGAGCTTTATTTAACAGCTGATCTTATGTTTGTGACCCGTGTTGTTAATTGATAACATTACATTAATTGATAAGCCTGAAACATGCACTTGTCAAGGTTCAGAGGCAAATTTTGCAAATATGGCAGTAGCCATCGATCAGCTTAAGATAAGATATACTTTATTGATCCCAAGTTGGAACATTTGCGTTACATCAGCATGTGTAACAGTTGTAAATATGCAGAGGTGATTATTTACATCATTTAGTATAATCACACAAATTGTGTTTTATATTTAACAATTCTGTGTTCTTTATTTATTGATTGTTCAATACCTGACAAGGCCGGAGATGAAATATCTACATACATCTTATAAGAGTATAATACATTATAATATCAGTTAAAATAAGTGCTTCAACATAGTTAACATTGCTGGAGGTATGCACAAATATTGATAGATGTCTTGTAATGCACTGTTGAGGAACCTGCGACCCAAGTTTTTCATTCAATGCATAACTACACCATAGTTGTGTAGGCCTATATGCAGGGTTGGGAGGGTTACTTTGTAAATGTAATCAGTTACTGATTACTGATTACATGGCTCTGAAAGTAATACGAATACAGTTACAGTTACGTGTCTTAAAAAAGTAACGTAATCAGATTACTTTTAGATTACTTTTGGATTACTTTCTTTTTCCATAACAGATGGGTATGTTTTGGTGAACAGGAGACACAAAAAGCAAAAGGAAACTGAACGTGTTTTTACTGTTTTAATGCCATCCTTTACTCCGAAAAAATATTTGTTTCTCCGAATCGAAGGGGAAAAATACAAAAGCATTGCACACAATTTAAACCAATCAATGTTGTGTAATTAACAAGGATAATCTGGTGTTTTTTAGTCGATGAGTAGTGCAGATATCACTGTAAAATCAATCGACAGTAAGGGGAATACTTACTTCCGGGTGTACAATTCTCCGTTATCCAATGAGAATGGACGCTCACATTGCCTTTAAGGGCAGCCGACACAAACGAATGCCGTGCTTCCATGTAGTGATGGGAATTCCGGCTCTTCTTGGCTCGGCTCACCAAGAAGAGCCGGCTCTTTCAGCTCCCAAACGGCTCTTCAGTTTACCACATATTATACCTTTTAATTACATCAAATGTAGCCCTGTTTTGACTAATTATATGTGTACACATATATCACTTAAATTATTCAATACAACCTTTGTACTGAAGTATTCAAAAGTAAAAATTACATGTTTAATATAAATGATTTGCTGTGGCCAATTGTTTTCATTGCATTTACAGACCCGTGTAACTCTCTGATACCACCCAATGAATGCATTGACTTGCTTGTAGAACCACGCTACACAAAACAGATAGCAACACCTATAAAAACTATTTTTTTTAAAAAGGGGCTACTGTATCGACCTATATAAAGTATATAAATATAGTTTTTTTTTCAAAATACCAAAAAGATCCTGCATTTTAGCCATGCCTCATTTCGCTCTATTTGCTCTTTCCAGCGCTGTTTTTGCAGGATGCTGATTCTGTGAGCTGCAGCTGACCACGCCCCCCTGCAGGAGAGGGGAGCGTGCTCTGAGGTCAGCTGCTGGGCTGTCAGAAGAGGGGGAGAAAAAGAGATCTCCGTCCTCCGTGTTTTATTCTTATAGAAGTAAGAAGAGAAGTAATGGGGCAGAAACCCTCCTTTTTACGCAGCGGTCCAGACATAGACATCAAACGGCGACACATATTCAGTTGCCAGTTACTTTGGCATTAGGGCAGGGATATCTAGATACTTTCCAATGTTTGACATAATGAGTTGTGCTACTTTTAAAGCAAGCAACGATGTTTTCAAATCTGTAATCAAAAAGCTCCTCAAAAACACTATTGAAGCAGTTCCTGCCGTTGCTACGTTAGTTGAAACAGTAACAACGGACTACTTTTCTTAGCGGATGCATGTCAATTTAAATCAATACATAAAACTGACCGAAAGAACGAGATCGCGGATACAAGCGACCGAGATGGGTTTTCTCCGCAGGGTGGCTGGTGTCTCCCTTAGGGATAAGGTGAGAAGTTCGGTCATCAGGGAGGGACTCGGAGTTGAGCCGCTCCTCCTTCGCGTCGAAAGGAGCCAGTTGAGGTGGTTCGGGCACCTAGTTAGGATGCCACCTGGGCGCCTCCCTAGGGAGGTGTTCCAGGCACGTCCAGCTGGGAAGAGACCAAGGGGTAGACCTAGGACCAGGTGGAGGGATTATATCTCTTCGCTGGCCTGGGAGTGCCTTGGGATCCCCCAGTCAGAGCTGGTTGATGTCGCCAGGGAAAAGGAAGTTTGGGGCTCTCTGCTGGAACTGCTACCCCCGCGACCCGACCACGGATAAGCGGAAGAAGATGGATGGATGGATGGATGGACATAAAACTATTTTTTAAATCAATAAAATCATTTTCTAAATCCATAAAAGCATTTCAATTAATATTGGGAGTCATGTCGTTACTTTGTTAAGAATGTGGCCATGTAATAAGCGGGATAATGTGCACATTGCACATTGCATAATGTGCCTTCAAGCTGATCTAGATCCCTCCGCAAAAAAAAAAAAACCGGCTCGTTCGCGGGCGAGAGCCGGCTCCCGTTGTTCACTTAAAAGAGCCGGCTCTTTGAGCCGGCTCGTTCGCAACCGACACATCACTACTTCCATGAGCGTCATTACCAGTAGAAATACATTGCTTTTAAATTCGTGCTGTGCAACACGAAAAAAAGGGGGAAATCGTATTGGTGAACACGAAATGCCATGAGACTGGGTTGAATTAAAGGCCCTCTCAACAAGCCACAGTCATGGTCCATTGGAGTTTTTACTGGGCACTTACAGGCTTCTCTGTGCTCACTTTCTGCCTGGTCACTGAACTGCCTCTGTGGCTCGTGGAGTTACCCTTGGCTTTTACCTTTGGCTGCCATTGCCTTGCTTGTCAGAGCCTTTGTCCTGTTGCTTGGCGGGCTGCCAGTTGCAAGAAAATTCTGCCAGCCTCTCCCACAGATGCACACTGCAGCATATGAACACTATCAGGTGTATACAAAAATACACACGTATAATGCAGAAATGGGATCGCTGCTTTTGTAGACACTAATGGAGATGATGTTGCGCCATTGAAGGTCAGGTCAGGGGAGATTAGAGTGGCTACCCCACACTGACAGTCTGACCTTTAGTAAGCTAGTACTCGCAGTGTGACTTCTCTCTGTTGCCTTGCTTTATCTCAATGGCAAAGCCTTACTTAAACAGCCCAGAGGCTTCTACTCTATGTGCAATCATTATCATTTGTAATACGACCTAATAGCCAGTTTCAAGGCTTAAGAAAAGTCACTAATGGAATCTCAACCATTGTATTTCTTTGGGAAACAGAAAGTACCACCCTTGTCGGATGGACTTGTTGGCAGTAGGACAGGAATCAAAGTAAAATACTACCTACACAGATACTTGAAAAGGTACAAAGGAACCCTTATCTGCCGCTTGGAAAGGGCTATAAATGAACAGTGGCATGGGAAGGTGAGGCTGCAAGTTAGTGGGTTTCTGGCAATCAGTTGGAGTGAGTTGGACTGGCGGTGTGACGTAACGCCCTTTGGGATGATAAACATCAGGTTCCGTATGCTACTGCAGGCAGTGCTCGTGTGTGTGTGTGTGTGTGTGTGTGTGTGTGTGTGTGTGTGTTTGTGTCAGTGCTACCCTTCAGCGGTGAATGAAAAGTGGTGGAGCCACACTCCCAGGCAGTCTTAGACCCTATAGGATGTCAACCCTCTCCAGCAACATGGCTGCAGAGGAGCAATTAACATGTCACAACCTGAACCTTCTGTCCTGAGCTTCCTCTGACTCCGTCTGACTCACTGCGTCTCAATTTATTTTGGTCTGTCTCTCTATCTCAGCATTTTCACAGCCTTTTCACAGCCTTTCCCCCAGTGCTGTCACACACATCCAAAATATGACTGGATTGCTACAGTAGTGTTATCTGGTGGTTGACAGGAGACACATAATCGTCGCAATTAAAACAGACCCGTGTTCTATAAATCTACACATATGTGGTGTGATTATACATCGGGTGCACACAAACCAAAACAACGTAGTTACAAATTGCCTGCATTACTTGTCCAAAACCATTTATGCTATTTTTAAGCACTGGACAATTTGCTACTGAACTGCAAATTGCATCTGCCAAAGCACTGGTTAATAATGATAATTTATAAACCAACGGCTGAGCTTTATAAATGGGGATTCTGATAGAAACGAGCTGAAGGCATTAACATACACTATATCCCTTGTAGTGACACAATTATTACCACTTTGTTCTTTCATACCCGCATTTAACCTTGGCTGAAATAGTGCTGAATATGAATAATAAGTTGCAGGTCTTAACCTGTGTTCCGGTGCTACCCTGTGTTAAAAAATACATTACCAGGATGGAGCAGTATGCCTCTCCATTAATTTGGAGGTGCATATTTGTTATGAATAATTATTGCTGGTATCTCTGTATCTCCAAGATGTCCTGCACAGTGAGATGAGAGGGATGGGATGTGGCAGAATAATGGAGGCTGAGGCCAAATCGCTATGTGGAGAGGGCATTAACTTGAGAAAAGACACCCTCCTTATTTCCTTAAAAGAGCCAGTCAATCTGATCTGAGTCAATGCACATAGGAAAACATTTGTGCCCATGAAAATCTATCCTCTTGACTATCTATGCACATATTAGTTCAGCATATATTATCAGCCTCGAAAAAAAAGGAAAACAATAACACATTGTAGGCCAATGTGTTTCCTTTGGGCCAACACAGCTTGGTGTCGTCTACAGCTGTTGGAATGATGTGCCTAATGATGTACCAAATGTTTCCCATAAGGCCGGTTGCAGATACTCATAGATCAGTATTAATCCTATAACACATCCTATAAATGTGTTATTGGTGAATACACGCACACAAAAAAACAGATATGTTTTTCTTCGTAGCAGGGAAGACAGACACATTTTGAGAAGAGATATGAGTTGAGTGCTCATGTGAATCAGATTAGCATGGGGAGCCCAGACAGGGAATCACAGACATTGTAGCTTGAAGCCAGTGTTTTTGAGAGAAAACATTTTAACCCAATCAGCTTCATGATTCCATCTACAACATAAAATAATGATCGGTAAAGACATGCATCAACCAAAAGGGCAGATTTCAGCTTGTTAAACTGCACAACAAGGACAAATACATTGTTTCTGCTAAGCTAATGGCTGTTAGCATTCACTGTCACAGTTGGCTCTGAGAGGTAAAAATGATATACATTCATTTTTCATCTATATGGGACACTATCAAACATTGATGTTGATATCCCTTCAGAAGTGTTGATCGAATAGCCTTCATACCAACAGTATATCTGCAGCATGCATCAAAACTGGGTCTGACACAATGTGACTTTTCATCTGCAGGCTTTGGAGTCACACAGGTATAGATTATGTCCTCTTCCTCTTTCTCTCTTCTGTCTGCCTGCATTGGCCCTCTCTCTTTCTTCAAGCCCAAAGCATATAATTTGTCATCTGGAGAAATCGTTCCCCTCTCTCTTGCCATCATTGCCAAGCATATTTTCCGTGATCTTCAGGATCAAGGGGTTTTTCAATAAAAAAGACTCCATATCATACGGTGACCCTGGCTGCAAGGCTCCTAATGAGCCCTCAGCAAATGAGCTGATTTTGTTCTTGTCTGTGCCAATTGATCTGTAACCCCGACTAAGGCCTTACAAATCAAAGACATCTTGAGTCTACTCATTATTTACTTGTGACAGCTAGCAGAGAAATATGAATAAAGCGTTCCAACTGAAAATGAGGGGCAAAGAGAAGAAACGGAGATACCGAGATATGCATACCGCTTTTTATCAAGAGTTTGCTTTGCACCTATACATAGCTGAAGGTCATAGCTGACAATTAAGCAGAACAATCACCAGAGGCTGTTTATCATACTTTTGTATATACTGAAGATCTGCACAGAAAAACATTCATTAATATATTCTTGCAATTAATTATGTCATCATCCTGTAAGCACAGTGTGAAGGATGGAGAATGACTGCGTTCCTGTATGTCTGGGAAAAAATATTAAAAGATGAGTTAGCTGTGTCTGTGGGACCATCAATCACTGCTAGCTGTGCGCATGTCCAAAACCTTTAATATCTCAGAGAGTCACTTTGTCTGGATGTCACCCCACTGTGTCACATTGCTAAAGAACATTCAGAAGGTCAGCTTACTCAACATGCTTCTCATATTCATGATGTTGTGTTAAGGAAAGTCATCCCCTTGTCAAAAGGTTGAAGAGATGAGTCACAGATGGCCATGTTGCGAATTATAAACTCACAAACAAAAATTCCCTGGTGTTTTAAGAGTTATCTCTGAACATGTGCAGCAATGACAATTAGAGAAGCCTAATATTACTGCTATCAATGATATTCTTCATTAACAAAGGTCCCTAAAGACAAAAAAGTGCTTCCCCGTTACAGGAAGAAATATGCTGACAGTATGCTTTGCGTTATCAAAGCTCCAGTGCTCGAGTATATGTTGGCAAAGACAAACAGACATGCTAGACACAATTGAGCTATTAGAGGAAGCTTTTAGATGTCAAGGCAACATGCCCTGGAGGAAAAGTTGGAACATGGCCTTCAGGGAACTCTGTGAAAGAGAGGCTGAATCTAGATTGTCCCCACCAATGTGGAGAGGGCTTAATTAGACCCGGGCATTTCATTAAGGCAGCCATTAAAGTCTGCTTCATTTAGTACAACACTGGCATGCCACAGTGGGACACTTGAACCGTCACACACACATGCATGCGACCATGGCAGCGCTCATAGTGGACCTGAACAATATGCAGCGGGGCAAAATCCTTTCACTATAATTAATAGGAACTCTACGAACCCCCACCCCTGCAGGTGGAGAATACATATTGTATCCTCCACTGGCTTTCCATACACTC
>CM053260.1:29820588-29895535 GCA_028583405.1 Pogonophryne albipinna
CTAGTGGATCGCCGAGCTGTTAGATTAACATTAACATGCCTATTGTAGTTCTGAGTGCAATGCCTTGCGGCCGTAGCATCATCATCCTTGATGGAGCATATGTGTGGCTGGCCGGAAAGGAGTGAGCAGAGGGTCGAGTTGTCGATTCTTGTTCTGTTTTTCTGTGACTATCTAGTTGCGCACGCTACTAAAGAGACGCACTACCATGGAAACCAAACAATGGTGTAGCTGTAATAAAGTCCGAGTGGAAACAGTCCTGAGTAATCTGATTTAGTCAGAAATCGGGAGAAATGCGGGAGACATATGACCCCGGGAGGAACCGGGAGAGGGCTATGAAATCAGAGTCTCCCGCGAAAATCGGGAGATTATGTCACTTAATGGGTCGGGGGCTCTGCCTTTAGGTTTTAGTGCATGTAAATGGTCTGCAGAGGCTAAAATCCCTGTGTTCCCTCCAAGTTCCTCGTCTTTTTGGAAGTAAAACCACCACCAGGGACTTCTACAGGGATTTAATAATATAACCTAATTTAGACGGTGTTTGAAACATAATTCATTCCTCAAAGCTTAATCGTTGCGGGATTTTTCTCTCCAATCGTTGCTCTGTTTTCACCGACTCCCGAGAGAATACCTCTCTCTTTATCTGCTAAAACACACAACAATCCCAAATTGGAATCAATAAAGTACTTCTTATCTTCTTATTCTTTCTTATACTCCACCAAGATCCCTCCAACTGTGTCCGACTGTCTGATAGATGACCTTTTGGGAGATGTAATCCTATGGAATGATTTCAGAGATTGTAATATTTTCTGTGTGACAAATGAATCTTATATCTCACGCACGCGTAATCGACAAATGGAGCATGATGTGATCTCATTGTGGAAAATCCTTTCTGTAAAGTAACATGAGCCAATGTCATCACGACAGACGCCAGGGAGATGTTTTAAAAATGTAGAAAAACATGGACATTTTAGACATTTTCTAAACTGAAGGATTATAATTAACCTTAATGCTACAGATTGTCATTGTAAGGTACTAAACAGAGGTGCTCTGAATAAATTGGCATGTAAACTGATAGATTCAAGATTCAATAAGTAAGAGAAGGAAGTAAAAGTACGCCCTCGTGAAAATACTCAAAGAAAGATAGTGCTGCTTTCGCTCTCTGTTGTGAAAATGAAACTCTCAAAGCTGAGCACAAACAGCTTCACGGTTTAATGACTCAAATGAATCCCAAAAACACAATTTATTTTGAATTCTTGTGTGTTTAAGCTAAAGCTCAGAGGAATACTATGACGGATAACATTCATGATTAATGTCGATGTCCAAATGGGCGCTAAACATATAAATTAGGCGTAAAGTGTTTGAATGGGTGACGCTCAAAGCATTAAAAATACATTAACTGGAGAAAGAAACATCGTCCTTAATCTGTTTTAGTCAGTGGATTGGGTTTGTACTAATAAGGGCCCAAAGAAAGCACAGAGACATAGCCAAAACTGTTTTATATGTGGTCATTAAATCCCTTCTTTATCAAAAACTGCACCACGTGTTTGTTCGCTCATAGGGGGATACATAATTCTAATAATGCTAATCTTTTTATATTTGTTTTAAACACCACAGAAGACGTCTTTATGTTTAAAACAGCAACTTTTGCACCTACAACAACAAAAACCACACACAGCACAAGAGCTACAAGGGGTGTTTAGAGTAGGTGCTGATTAATTCTGACGGTACAAACAATAACTAATAGCTAGCAAGGCCACCTAAAAACTATGCCATGCTAATGTGCTAGCATTAAACAATTGAAATGCATGCAGAATGTTTATGACAACAAGTGCTAATAAACAACCCTAACCCAGTCTGACCATATAAGGGTGGCAGTATTAGTATGAAGGATCGCTGGTTAAGTACAGAGTGGATTGGTAGCTAAAGAGGAGTCTTGAGCAAAGCACTAAACCCCTAAAACATTAGCCACCTTTAGCTTAGCGGTGGTGACGTGAAGCCATGTGACCGCGCTGTAGTTCCTTTATAGCCCAACATTAGCCACCTTTAGCTTAGCGGTGGTGACGTGAAGTCATGTGACCGTGCTGTAGTTCCTTTATAGCCCAACATTAGCCACCTTTAGCTTAGCGGTGGTGACGTGAAGCCATGTGACCGTGCTGTAGTTCCTTTATAGCCCAACGTTAGCTTTTTACTTCAGAAATCATAAAGTGGTGTTAACATGTGGAGTTCCTGCTGAACTAAACGTGTAAGTATCATAAACATTTGTTTGACACAGAGATGATTTTTTCTACGCAAAATCCAACCCAGTCTTATGGTATTTCGTGTTCAATAAAATAAAAATAAACTTGCCTTCACCAACACGATTTTTAATCTATTGATTCGTGTTCACCAACACGATTTTCCCCTTTTTTCTTGTTGCACAGCACGATTTTAAAAGCAATGTATTTCTCCTGGTAATGTGTTTCGTGCCTGCAGCACGTCTTTTTCTCCGGTCAGGTCGTGGAAGCCCGGAAGCTGTGTGGTTCATAAAAACATCTTCTTACTCAATATCAAGCCACAATTATTGCTTTTATTTTAAATCGTATAATTTCGGACTTTTGTTGCCGTCTGTGAGGAAAATAAATGGCTCAGAGCCTCAGGTTACTGAAATCTGTATTTTTTAAATCTTTTTTTCCTTCTAATTTGTTATTCTTTTCAAAATAACACACTGTTTTTTACTCACCAATAACACACAATTATCCTTGCTTTTATTTATTGGTTTAATTCCATAATCTCGGGCTTTTTTGGCGTCCGTCAGGAACTGAATTTCAAAATAAAAATAACCGGAAACAGACGTAGGAGTTTAGGATGGCCAAAGACACTACACTACCCATAATCCCCAGCTATCGTTTAGGACTACAGTCCCCGTGATTAATCTTCAAACTCTGGGATTGGATGTTGGAGTGGCAGTGTGCCAAGGTTACGCTGAGCGCCAAACAGCTGTTTGATATGGAACGAAACCACGCCAGACTATCCAAAACTGGAATCAAACGCCCCCCCCCCCCCCCAGAACTACACATGCTGGCTATTGTGATCCACAAAATGTTCTATGGGACGTCTCTACTGAACGTTTTCGTTTTTCCCACAATTAGAAGTTGCCAGTATTAAACACATTGGTGTTATCAAATGTCAAACATATAAATGGGTGAAAATCGCTTGTGTCCATAATGCGCAGCATTAATATATACCCACATGACAGCTCATTGTTACTTTGTAATTCTACTCCACTACAATTCAGAGGTTAACCTGGTATTTTTACTCCACTGCATTTATTTTAGTTACTTTGCAGATTCTGATTAATGATGTGAATTATCAACAACCCTTAAATCAGACTTTAGTTACACCTGAGTTAAATTCAGGGAAGGTGATTGTCAAGTGCCAACAATCAGGAGAGATATTTGATAGTTGCTGCTTGAGAAGACTAAATATTTATCTGCAATTGACATGAATGGCAACGAGTAATAAAGTATATTCATTACTCGTTATTCTCTACTAATAGTTAATTAAAGACTGTATAATGGCTATTTTGCACATCCCTTTCAAGATTTTCTAAGGTTTATTGACATATCATATACACAACTACGGTGTAGTTATGCAATGAATGAACAACTTGGGTCGCAGCTGAGGTTCCTCAACAGTGCATTACAAGACACCTATCAATATGTGTGTACCTCCACCATTAAACTGTCATATTCTGCACATTTCTTATACTATCTACATACATAAGAGTATAATTCATATGTATAATATCAGTTAAAATAAGTGCTTCAACATAGTTAACATGGCAGGAAAGCAATATATTAGACGTTAAAGGTCCCATGTCACGGCCATTTCCACTGATCATAATTCCATTGTTGAGGTCTACTAGAATAGATTTATACTGTGCAATTTTCCAAACTCACATTGGTTTCTCACAGCATCTCTGTAAAGTATGTGTATTCACTCTCTCCACTAAACGGCTCGTTGCAGCTCTCCCCCCCCCTCCCTGTGAGCCCAGTGTGCTCCGATTGGTCGGGACGTTGTGAATCGCGCTGAGCTCCGTGGAGGTGTGATTTCCTTGTTTAGCGATACACAGCGAAACACAGCCAAACTCATCCTGAGCACACAAAGTCACAGCCGAAGTAAAAACAATAAGTGTGTCTTGATATTGAGTAAGAAACAGGTTGATAAACGCTGTGAGAATGGGTCTGCAGAGAGAATTTCGCCGCGATCCCAACTGTCTGTTATCAGCCTGCAGCCAGGGAGGAGAAATCAGCAGAGCTGCACTGAGTGTGTGAGGAAGTCCGTGGATTGGTCAATTTGGACCAATCAGCGGGGGCTTAACGTAACGGCTCCGCAGACGTAACGTAACGGCTCCACGGATTGGTCCATTTCGTTCCGGGGACGACATGACATCATGATGTACCCGGAAGAATCAAATGGACAGTGACGTATCTCCAACGAGGCGTTTTGGGGAGGTATTTTCTGTTTTAGAGTTTTACTCGCTACATGGTGTACATTGAGGGTTTTGACTCTGCACACCATTTACATGCATAAAAACCTTCATAACAACAAGGGGACGGGTGATAACCGGAAAAGCATGACATGGGACCTTTAAGTACTTTGTCAGGCTTAATATTTATCTGTAGATAGATACCCCCAAAGTTGTTTTCTTATTTAAAAGAAGACCTTAATCTAAAGTATTATTTAATGTTTAAATAAAGGTTAATTCGTTTTTCTGTTTTGCACCTCCTCCTAATATCTTTCTACATCCTGCACTAAACTGTTTTACTGTAGAGATCACTTATAGTATCTTCTTGATTTTTTATATTCTATATTTCTATCACAGACCTTCTACTTTCCCTCTATGAAAGTATGTACTCTTAATATTTTTTTAATCAAATATAACACATAAAAACAATAATTCAATAACGTGCTTTAACCACTAGGCGGTGCACACAAGGTAC
Organism: Pogonophryne albipinna; assembly: GCA_028583405.1. NCBI lineage: Eukaryota > Metazoa > Chordata > Actinopteri > Perciformes > Artedidraconidae > Pogonophryne > Pogonophryne albipinna. The sequence continues at coordinate 29,825,568 of CM053260.1, forward strand.
ACACAGCCATAATAACTTTGTATTATTAGTGTAGGACACTTATGTATGTACAACATCTGAAGATGTGTAGTTTTATTCATGCATTCACATAATTTTACAGCATATTGCTATACTATTTCAGACTCAGTATTTACATTCTTATATTCAAAGAAAATCAGTAATATCTTTAAAAACTACAAGTCCTTTTATATCAGCTGTGCACCGTTATGGTGTAAATATAACCTATCTATGAATTAGATCAAATGTAAAAGTCAGCCGAATTAGTGTTGATACTGCAAGGAGACGTATTGTGTGAAGAGAAATTGAAGATGTTGTTTAATTGTTGATATATTTATGATCCACGTCAAGTATTCAGTTTCGGCGGCATTTCTTCAGTTTTTCCAAAGGTCTTCTCATCAGGGCTCTATAAATAAAGAACTACGGCAGATCTGTAATATGTAATGCAGCCGAACCGTGTATTACAATGCCGTTATGTGATGACTTTCAAAGAGAAAAGCAAGACACTCGGAATTAAGTATTATTTTATTCTTTTAAAATGTTTTCCGGATTTCATATCATATAAACACCAAATCCCAGCATGCATTGCGGCTAAAACATCCAATCAGCGAGCTTAAACCATAGCTGAGGATCTTGGGTAATCGCTCGAAATGCCTACGTCTGTTTCCGGTTATTTTTATTTTGAAATTCAGTTCCTGACGGACGCCAAAAAAGCCCGAGATTATGGAATTAAACCAATAAATAAAAGCAAGGATAATTGTGTGTTATTGGTGAGTAAATAACAGTGTGTTATTTTGAAAAGAATAACAAATTAGAAGGAAAAAAAGATTTAAAAAATACAGATTTCAGTATCCTGAGGCTCTGAGCCCCATTTATTTTCCTCACAGACGGCAACAAAAGTCCGAAATTATACGATTTAAAATAAAAGCAATAATTGTGGCTTGATATTGAGTAAGAACATGTTTTTATGAACCACACAGCTTCCGGTCTTCCACGACCCGACCGGAGAAAAAGACGTGCTGCAGGCACGAAACACATTACCAGTAGAAATACATTGCTTTTAAAATCGTGCTGTGCAACAAGAAAAAAAGGGGGAAATCGTGTTGGTGAACACGAATCAATAGATTAAAAATCGTGTTGGTGAACACGAAATGCCATGAGACTGGGTTGCAAAATCACACGGAGAAATCTCATTTGACCAGGGAGATGCTGCCTTCAGGGACAGCCCACACAAATGGTGAAGACAGAGGACTAAACACTCTGCCTCCTGCTTCCTACCTGAGTGTGAGAGCTGCAGTCTGGGCCCGGTTTGTCTCCAGGCTTTGGGCTCTTCAGTGGTGCTGGTTACTGGCTGAAACCACAGCTGCTGGAGGAGAACCAGCATCAGGATGTGCAGAGACTTCACCCCCCCGACTCCTCCTGCCGCCATCATCTCCGCCTGATCTTCACCGTGTGCAGAGATACACAGAAGAAGGCCGAACACACTCGATCACTGCAGGAGGAGAGAGAAAACACTGTTTAATGTTGGGTTTAATCCATAGGTTTAATCACACGATTTAAACTGTGGAAAGTAAGAACATTTAAATTATTTCAGTATAAGGCAAGGCAAGGCTATTTATATACCACTTTTCAACAGAAGGCAATTGAAAGCGTTTTACAAAAATGAAAGACATTAAGAGCATAAAACACATTATTTTTGCGTTTCGCGTCTTTATTTGGTGGTTTTGCATCACTTTTTGATCATATTGCATCTCTGTTAGGGCGTTTTGTGTCTTTTTAAAGCAGTTTGACGTCTATTTGTTGTTGTTGTCTTTGTGGTAATTTTGCAAGTCTTTGATTTACTATTCATCAAGAAATGCTAACAGTCAGCTCAAACAGAGGCTCTCCCCCTGCACCTCGTCCAGTAAATCTGTACATGAATCCCTCCGTGTAGAAAACACAACATTACGAAGTGTAAACGTTTTTAAATGCAACCTCCACTGTAACTTTAGACATGATTTCAAGTGGCAGGGTAATTAAACAAGCTTTTCAGTATATTTTCAGCAGAAACTGAGCGAGTAATCGTGTGATAAATGATGATGATCCATCATGGCGTCTGGCTGGATTACATCTTGTCAGCAGGGTTTAAAAACTCAACAGGTTAAAAGACGCTGCTGAGAGAAGAAACACACACACACACACACACACTTCTTCCTCTGAGGCTGTGGATTTCTGCGTTGCATCAACACGTTACCATTTTCCAAAAGTCTAATTTCCTCTGCGTTGTTTCTGCAGGAAAACAAAGATGGCTTTTAATCTCGTAATGTTACTCTCAGACTCAAACAACTGCAGTGACTCACAGCTGCATCCCGGACTTTAGCATCCTGCACCTTGTATCCACTTAATGGTTGCCCCTGGGTAAAACCCTCTTCAAATTAAAAGCATTCCCCTTTCATTCCTGTTGACGACACACGACCCTCTGTAATTACTTTCATAATCACTTGTTGTTTGTTTGGGATTGTGACCACGTTTCTCCGTCACATATTCTGTTAAAGATCCAGCGTCTGTGCAACGTTAAGCAATGCCAGTGTGTGTGTGTGTGTGTGTGTGTGTGTGTGTGTGTGTGTGTGTGTGTGTGTGTGTGTGTGTGTGTGTGTTATAAACGTTAAATAAACACAGTGTCCTGGAATCTAAACAACAGTAAAAGTGTCTCATAAATAACAAAAGCCACGAGACAGAAAGAGGTGAAACAACCAAATACGCATATATCTAAAAATGAACATCCAATAATTAAATAAACAATAACAAATGTTTTATTTACATTACAACTGTAAACACTAGATATTCAGTGTTATGTAAGTTTGACAACATTGTGTGTTTGACGTCATCATCGGTCAGTTGTGTTTAACACTTGACTCGAGGAAACAAACTCCTCAGACCTGTCAACACAGAGACAGACATCGTGTGTGTGTGTGTGTGTGTGTGTGTGTGTGTGTGTGTGTGTGTGTGTGTGTGTGTGTGTGTGTGTGTGTGTGTGTGTGTTGTCCAGAGCATTGACAGGACGTTTTAAATAAATCCCTGGAGGAAGCTCATCGTTTGTTTCCTCTGTCTGTTTGAGTTACACACACGACTGAATTAGTAACAACGACACAAACATAATATAGAACGCATCCTCAAACACACACACACACACACACACACACACACACACACACACACACACACACACACACACACACACACACACACACACACACACACACACACACACACACACACACACACACACACACACACACACACACACACACACACACACACACACACACACACACACACACACACACACGGTGGTAAAGTCAACCGGGTTAGGACATCATGTCAACTCTAGGAGACTACAAATATAAGTTTTGTTTATTTGTGGTTCCGATCAGGTCGACTGCAGGTCACAGGGGAAGGTCATGACGTCATTCTCTTGTTATTAGTTCAATTACTCAAATAGTGATATAATGAGTGTCAAGGACACTTCAGGGAACAACTGCCTGATTTACACAGTTCTTACTCTTTATATAAAACCATAACTAGTCATAAAGAGAGGAGGGGCTCCTACCATCAGTCAGAGGATCTTAAAGAGGCCCTATTCTGCTTTCTTTAGTGTTCCCTCTCCTGTAGTGTTGGTTTTCGTGCATGTAAATGGTCTGCAGAGCCTAAAATCCCTGTGTTCCCCACTCCCTTTAAGTCCCAACTGGATTCTATTGTAACTATTGTGAAGCTATAATGACGAACGCGGCTGTCCTTCACAGGAAAATGATGGAGTAGTGTTTCAAAGATAATAGCAGGAAGTGTGAATGGCGTCCCGTCAGCGATTCGTCACCTTTGTTTCACCTTCGAGACGCTAAACAGCATCTTTTCTTGGGAAACCAACATGTCACAGCTGCAGCCTCGGGGTTTAATTGTTCATTGTTTACAAGTTCACCAACACCTCATGATAACGAGGAATTGTCTTTATGGCTTCTGAAGTACTTTTACTTAATGTAGGTACTTCAATTGAGTTATTCCACATTGTGCTACGTTAAACTTTTACCCCCCTACAATTTCTGGAATAACAATGTCCTTATTACTCTTATTTTATAGATTTAGTAACTCGCTCCATTGCAGATTTACTTATTAATGAGTATTTGTACTCTGTAGTATTTCTAATTTTAGCTTTGAGTTCTTCCACCAAGCTAATTACAACTTTAAGAGATTTCCTGATGAGGTTTTTCACCCTCATGCACACAGGGAGAAATGGAGGACATTGTTTAGGGAACGGTTCCCACGCCTATCAGCTGGACACATCTTCACTTCCTGTTCCTGTTGCACCATGGGTTGATAAACAACGAGTCAACAGCTGCGTCACTTCCACGTCTGGACCGCCATCTTTCACACGGTTAATGTACTGAGGAACAGCTGGTTTTTATTGTTTCCTGTTGTTTCTAATGTAGACGTATGGACAGTTTAAGTTTGAGAGGAGAGCAATACATGCAGAGAAGGAGAGAGGGTTAATAAAGGGATAAAATAATCAGATTAGGACAGAAATACTGTCTCATTGACCCTCGTCTCTCCTGAAATAGATTGCTTCTGCTCTGAAACGTCCACTCTTTGTGCGGAGCTTCCTGTGTTAGTGGAGAGGAAATATTGTTTAAATAAGGAATTAATAAAACGTCTAAATTTAACTTTCTAAATATGGAAAATAATGATATTAAAAGCTTAAAAAGACCAGAAAAGGGTTCATTGTGGACCATTTTTATATGGAATTCATGTGTAATTCAGTTTGATGATTAATAATAGTTTTGTGTTGGAAGTTTAAAGAAGATGCTGAACAGCCTGGGTGGATTTATGAATGGGCCAAAAGTATCAGGGCCCGCTGTCACTCTTAGAGACACGTTTCAACCAATGAGGGACTCAAAAAGACTTAAAAAAGGCAAGAATCACAAAAAGAATATCTAAAATGACATAGGCATAAAATGAAAAAAAAAAGACCGAAAATGTAGACAGAGACACAAAGCCGTTACAAAGGTACACGATAAGCCCATAAAGAGACACAAAACTACTACACAGATATACAAAAAGATGTACATATGAATTAAAAAGACACAAAACAACCATAAAGTGAAACGAACCTGAGACAGATGTGTAACGACTACGTCACTGGCAGTGACTTACTACAAATACTATGAGCCACGTCTCTCTGGAGAAGAGTATGAAGTTAGAAATTACGTTTTGCAACTCAATCTGGCTTCATAAATGAAAGAGAAACAGCTTTAACGTAGTTCACACAAAGTAGTGTGTAATTTTGGGCTATAAAGGAACTACAGCACGGTCACATGACTTCACGTCACCACCGCTAAGCTAAAGGAGGCTAATGTTGGGCTATAAAGGAACTACAGCACGGTCACATGACTTCACGTCACCACCGCTAAGCTAAAGGAGGCTAATGTTGAGCTATAAAGGAACTACAGCACGGTCACATGACTTCACGTCACCACCGCTAAGCTAAAAGAGGCTAATGTTGGGCTATAAAGGAACTACAGCACGGTCACATGACTTCACGTCACCACCGCTAAGCTAAAGGTGGCTAATGTTGGGCTATAAAGGAACTATAGCACGGTCACATGACTTCATGTCACCACCGCTAAGCTAAAGGTGGCTAATGTTGATCTATAAAGGAACTACAGCACGGTCACATGACTTCACGTTTCCACCGCTAAGCTAAAGGTGGCTAATGTTGATCTATAAAGGAACTACAGCACGGTCACATGACTTCACGTTTCCACCGCTAAGCTAAAGGTGGCTAATGTTGGGCTATAAAGGAACTACAGCACGGTCACATGACTTCACGTCACCACCGCTAAGCTAAAGGTGGCTAATGTTGATCTATAAAGGAACTACAGCACGGTCACATGACTTCACGTTTCCACCGCTAAGCTAAAGGTGGCTAATGTTGATCTATAAAGGAACTACAGCACGGTCACTTTACATTTCAGGGTAGTGGAACTCATTCCTGCACCCCTCTTTTGTTGTTGTTGTTGTTGTAAAAGATATTCACAAACGGCTCTTCAGTGTAAAAAGGGTAAAGAACAGTCATTGTTTTTCCTTCCTCACCATCTTCCTGTACACTTTTGACCCTCCTTGTTGAATCAGAGACTCTGAATACTTCGGATGTTTTCTCTGACCTCTGTTTCCTGGGATAATCAAACCCAGCGTCTCTCTCTCTGGAAGGAAGGACTAACTGGTTGCATTGTGTTTACAGTGGGAGAGGCAGAGACATCTCTTTTAACTGCATGTTGATTTAAATCTGCAGAGAGGAGAGGATCCTTCTTCTACCTTTCCTCTCTCATTTATCCCTTCAGGTTTTAGTATTTCTTCACCTTCCTCTCTATATTTCTTGTATTTAATCTTCCCCTCCTCCCTCCTTTATCTCTGTGATATATAATATTTCTGTGTGAGGACAGCTTTATAACTTTTCTCTGGCAGCTCTTTAATCCTCAGCATGATTTAATAACTCCTCTGATCCCTCCTGTCATCTTATCACTTCAACACTAAAGATTCATCTAGACCCTGATCTAATCCTTTTATCCCGTCTTCAGTTCTTTATCAAATTACTCAACGCCACCAAACATCCACATTTTCCCAGGCCTTTCTGTATCTGCCAAATACAACATTTAAAAACAAAAGAGTTCAATTATAAACCTTATTTTGTTTTAATCCCACATGCACCAAAGTGTTTTTGAATTACATTACCACGTTAGCTGAAACATCCAGAAACACCCATCATGAGGTACTTGTACTTAACTTTTTAGATGTTATGCTTCTTCATATTTCTACTCCATTATATTTACAACAGCTTTGGCTACTTTTAAAAAGAAAATGCATCTCTAAAAATGATACTAGTGGACTCTTTAAGTCATAATAAAAGAGTCAAATTATTTATATATATATTTGCCAACAAGTCAGTCAGATCTTGGTTTTTCTACAGCAGTAAAATGCAACAATATCATCTTCAAATCTCACATATATAAATATAATTATACACACACACAAAGGCAGTTTTCTGCACAATGAATACTTTAAGTATATTCTGATCCTAATACTTTTCTACTTCTCGAGTAACATTTTGAATGCAGGACTTTTACTGTAACAGAGTATTCCTACACTCTGGTACTTCTACTTTTACTCAAATATAAGATCTGAGTACTTCTACTTTTACTCAAATATAAGGTCTGAGTACTTCTACTTTTACTCAACGACAAGATCTGAGTACTTCTACTTTTACTCAAGTACAAGATCTGAGTCCTTCTACTTTTACTCAAGTATAAGATCTGAGTACTTCTACTTTTACTCATGAACAAGATCTGAGTACTTCTACTTTTACTCAAGTACAAGATCTGAGTACTTCTACTTTTACTCAACTACAAGATCTGAGTACTTCTACTTTTACTCAAGTACCAGATCTGAGTACTTCTACTTTTACTCAAGTACCAGATCTGAGTACTTCTACTTTTACTCAAGTACCAGATCTGAGTACTTCTACTTTTACTCATGAACAAGGTCTGAGTACTTCTACTTTTACTCAAGTACAAGATCTGAGTACTTCTACTTTTACTCAACTACAAGATCTGAGTACTTCTACTTTTACTCAAGTACAAGATCTGAGTACTTCTACTTTTACTCAAGTACAAGATCTGAGTACTTCTACTTTTACTCAACTACAAGATCAGAGTACTTCTACTTTTACTCAAGTACAAGATCTGAGTACTTCTACTTTTACTCAACTACAAGATCTGAGTACTTCTACTTTTACTCATGAACAAGATCTGAGTACTTCTACTTTTACTCAACTACAAGATCTGAGTACTTCTACTTTTACTCAAGTACAAGATCTGAGTACTTCTACTTTTACTCAAGTACAAGATCTGAGTACTTCTACTTTTACTCAACTACAAGATCAGAGTACTTCTACTTTTACTCAAGTACAAGATCTGAGTACTTCTACTTTTACTCAACTACAAGATCTGAGTACTTCTACTTTTACTCATGAACAAGATCTGAGTACTTCTACTTTTAATCATGAACAAGATCTGAGTACTTCTACTTTTACTCAAGTACAAGATCTGAGTACTTCTACTTTTACTCAAGTACAAGATCTGAGTACTTCTACTTTTAATCATGAACAAGCTCTGAGTACTTCTACTTTTACTCAAGTACAAGATCTGAGTACTTCTACTTTTAATCATGAACAAGATCTGAGTACTTCTACTTTTACTCAACTACAAGATCTGAGTACTTCTACTTTTAATCATGAACAAGATCTGAGTACTTCTACTTTTACTCAAGTACCAGATCAGAGTACTTTTACCTCCTCTGGCTGTATGCGTCTTTTTGTATGATGTTAAAAAGTACTTCTTGTGTTCTCTCTTGATATATGTGTGGTTTTCACCAGAGAGATGATGCAACCGAAGCTTTGCAGAGCGTACCTGAAGCAGGAAATGACCTCATGTCCTCACGGGGAGCAGTAAAGTGCTTCTCATGTGTTTCAGGTAACAACATTTATCCAACATGTGGACACATTTGGCTCCGGTGCAGAAAGCGTGTGAAACTAAAGCAGCTCTGGGACGTAAACCCTCTGCTATCTGCGTCACAGAGCAACCTGCGTCAGTCGTCGTAAATATGAGTTACCTCGCTTTCCTTTTCTCTGAGGAGGAAATATACTGCATTCTTGAGTCAGATTCAAACACATAAAACGGTCATTTGGAAGGAAAACTGCATCAGGAATAGAAATATATATTCTGCAGGTTTATAGGTATGTACAAATGTTTTACTTACATTTTCTTTATTTTACACTTTTATGTTTACCTTAAAATTACAAAGAAATATCTTAAAGTCTTAACAGTAATACACTTTTATATTACGAGTTACATATTTAATTACAGAAACAAAATAGATATTTTAGGTATTTCTGCATGTATTTTCTGAAAGTGCAAAAACACTGTAAATATTATATAGTAAATGTACCTTAAAGGTCCCTATTATACTGTCTTTCATCAATATATTACAGGTCTCAGATATATACAGAGCCTGTCTCTGATTGGCTGAAACACCAAACAGATCATTGCAGCATTACCCATAATCCCCTCTGTTTCAGCCCTGTTTCAAAGTGCTGATTCTCTGTCTGTTACTTCAGATGAAAATAAGGAGCCCCTCCCCACGCCCCTCTGAGAGACATTTGGTTACAAAGAACTCAATGGTGCTCTAGGAGGAGATTCAGGTGATAATGGGGGGGGGGGGGGGGGGTTACCTTGGTTGCTGATTGGCTAATGGTTACACAAGACAACACATCGTTATGACATCATAAAGTGGCCAAAATCTGATCAGATCATTTTCAGACAGGTTTTTATAGAAATTGGATCAAAAAAGAGAGAGACTCTTTGTTTCCTGAAACTTTCAGAGTCTCTTTCCACAGAGGGGACACATGTTGATGTAGAAGAGACATGAAGAAGAGGGGACACATGTTGATGTAGAAGAGACATGAAGAGAAGAGGGGACACATGTTGATGTAGAAGAGACATGAAGAGAGAGGGGACACATGTTGATGTAGAAGAGACATGAAGAAGAGGGGACACATGTTGATGTATAAGAGACATGAAGAAGAGGGGACACATGTTGATGTAGAAGAGACATGAAGAAGAGGGGACACATGTTGATGTAGAAGAGACATGAGAAGAGGGGACACATGTTGATGTAGAAGAGACATGAAGAAGAGGGGAAACATGTTGATGTAGAGAGACATGAAGAGAGGGGACACATGTTGATGTAGAAGAGACATGAAGAGAGGGGACACATGTTGATGTAGAAGAGACATGAAGAAGAGGGGACACATGTTGATGTAGAAGAGACATGAAGAAGAGGGGACACATGTTGATGTAGAAGAGACATGAAGAAGAGGGGACACATGTTGATGTAGAAGAGACATGAAGAAGAGGGGACACATGTTGATGTAGAAGAGACATGAAGAAGAGGGGACACATGTTGATGTAGAAGAGACATGAAAGAAGGAGGGGACACATGTTGATGTAGAAAGAGACATGAAGAAGAGGGGACACATGTTGATGTAGAAGAGACATGAAGAAGAGGGGACACATGTTGATGTAGAAGAGACATGAAGAAGAGGGGACACATGTTGATGTAGAAGAGACATGAAGAAGAGGGGACACATGTTGATGTAGAAGAGACATGAAGAAGAGGGGACACTGTTGATGTAGAAGAGACATGAAGAAGAGGGGACACATGTTGATGTAGAAGAGACATGAAGAAGAGGGGACACATGTTGATGTAGAAGAGACATGAGAAGAGGGGACACATGTTGATGTAGAAGAGACATGAAGAAGAGGGGACACATGTTGATGTAGAAGAGACTGAGAAGAGGGGACACATGTGTGATGTAGAAGAGACATGAAGAAGAGGGGGACACATGTTGATGTAGAAGAGAACATGAAGAAGAGGGGACACATGTTGATGTAGAAGAGACATGAAGAAGAGGGGACACATGTTGATCGTAGAAGAGACATGAGAAGAGGGACACATGTTGATGTGGAAGAGACATGAAGAAGAGGGGACACATGTTGATGTGGAAGAGACATGAAGAAGAGGGGACACATGTTGATGTGGAAGAGACATGAAGAAGTGGATTTTGCACAATTGGGGACCTTTAAAATAATGTTTTGGGTTGTTCATTTATAGTTAATATCTTTAATTTTACAGGATTTTGCAAGTTATTTAAAAAAAAACATGATAATTACTATAAAAATGTACAGTTTTTTTTTACAGTGTTTATAGGTTTACAGCATGCAGTGGAAATGAAAGAAAACAATGTGGCTTAGCAACATTTAAATCGGATGTTCTTTTTTCAATAATGCCTGCCTCGCTGCACGTTATCCCGCTTATCAAACGCCCAGATACGAAACACACTAACGAATTGACTCCATGTATTAATTGAAATAATTTTATGGACTTAAAAATGATCGTATTGCTTCTTCTAAGAAAGTGAACTCATACCGTGTTCCTGTTAGTGTTTACTTCCTGTCTTTTCACCTCTGTCTCCCTCTTCATCCTCCTTAGTCATTATAGTGCTTAACATCAGTCTACTGTCATATTGACCTCTGAAGTGTCCCAAATTGACCAATCAGAATCGAGTATTCAACTAAGCCCTGTAATCAAGCTCACTATTGTTACTGTTCAATTCATCATGGGGCTTTTGCTTTTCTTAAGGAGGAAATGAAACTCCTAAATCTCTTTCTATTACAATGGAGTCTGGTCTGAGAGGGGGGTAAAATCAATGATACATGATTGTTATTAGATTTAAATCATCCTCCGTTTCATTCCCTGGAAAATGTAATAATCTTGATTGTGTCTTTTAGGAAACGCAGAGTTGTATCCCCGTTGCTTCCTGAGGTTACTCAAGTTGATCCTACGGTTTATTTCACAAAATGTGACTTCAGACTCTCCACAGGAAAAACAACATTCTTGAATCCAGGACAAAAGTTTGAGTGATGGAGACATTTTCCAAAGTTTTCTCCAGGAAGGAACACATTGAGACATGCTCCTACAAGAATACAAAACATATGTACTTTTCAGAGATGGACAAAGCCAAAAGGGGAAAAAATGTAATTCAATCTGATGATCAATGTTAGAGCAAGTGCTGTCGAAGATACTTAACCCTAAACTGCTCCCGTAGGCATGTCTAGTTGCTTTGGATAAAAGCCAAATGACAAAGAGTCCAGATGTGTTCCAGTCATTGTTAAAGACTCTGTCTGCTTTTCATTCATTGTCTCTGTGCAAAAGCAGATGTATATCAACAGGGGAATGGATGGTCCTTCAGTGATGTGTGAGGATTACTCATGGTTCAGGGTCATTGTCGAATTTAATCTTGGTTTTCTGATAATACAAAAGCCCAGAGGTAACAATTACAACGCTCCCTAGTGATGTATCTTTTTGTTTTATCTTTTGGCTTCCATTCACAAATATATTAATCCCAAATGCACATGCGGTAATAACTACTGTACATGAAGGTGATGAATGAGAGCCAGAGTGAAACCAGAACATGGATTTCAGAAGATCAGAAAAACTCTCCGTCTGGATCCAATTGCACTTTGGCTCACTTCTTCTGGAGTTCTGATATCAGGTTTGCCTTTAGCGTGAAGTATTAAATACTTTTGCTGGTCATGAACTTAGGAGGAAGGGCAGGGTAATGTTGCAACCAAAGAGGCATTTATGTTTATCAGCATGAAATGAAAAGGAGTTGTAGTAGATGTTGATTTATCCCACAGTATTGAAAGTATGTTTGAAAAGATGAAAAAAGGGAATCCTATGTCTATGTCTATGTCTTTATTAGGATCCCCATTAGCACTAGCATGAGCATTGGCTATTCTTCCTGGGGTCCTCACACACTCAAAACATACATAAACATACATACAACAAATTAAAACAAAACAAAACAGCTCATCATTTCATGCAATTTACAGTGAAATGAAGTGAAAACTAAAATGGTCATCCAATTATCGCCATCCTAAGGCCAAACAAAAGTAAATACAAATAAGTGTACATAATAACATGTGCATACATAGCCACAGGCACAGTTCAAATTTACTTTGTAATACTTAAATAATTTTTTACCAACCTTTTGAAATATACTTGACAATTTTCCTGAATGATGTGAACCGGTAAAGAGTTCCAGCTGATCACGGCTCTGGACTGTTTTCTGTCCCATGTTTGATTTAGATTTGGGAAATACAAACCTTCCTTCTATTGTATGTTGTGTTTGATAGTTATGTTGTGCATATTGCGCTATAAACCTTTGTGATAATATATCTGGTGAGTGAGTCACTGTAATATCTCTGACAAAATTTAATAAAATATAAGTTGACCTCTGTCTGACAGTTAACCATTTCAGTGGCTCCAGCATGTCAGTGGCTCTGGTTCTGTAGGAGCATTTCAGTGTCTCCAGCATGTCAGTGGCTCAGGTTCTGTAGGAGCATTTCAGTGTCTCCAGCATGTCAGTGGCTCTGGTTCTGGTTCTGTAGGAGCATTTCAGTGTCTCCAGCATGTCAGTGGCTCTCGTTCTGTAGGAGCATTTCAGTGTCTCCAGCATGTCAGTGGCTCAGGTTCTGTAGGAGCATTTCAGTGTCTCCAGCATGTCAGTGGCTCTGGTTCTGTAGGAGCATTTCAGTGTCTCCAGCATGTCAGTGGCTCTGGCTCTGTAGGAGCATTTCAGTGTCTCCAGCATGTCAGTGGCTCTGGTTCTGGTTCTGTAGGAGCATTTCAGTGTCTCCAGCATGTCAGTGGCTCAGGTTCTGTAGGAGCATTTCAGTGTCTCCAGCATGTCAGTGGCTCTGGTTCTGTAGGAGCTCTGCAGTGCACATCGTGCTGCCTTATTTTGTGCTACTTGTATTTGTTTAAATCTTTTTCCGCAGCACTCGACCATATAACCAAACAATAATCAAGCTGCGACAGAACCAAAGCATCCAAAACCTGTCTACTGACATCCATAGGCAAATATTTTACAATTCTTTTTACAAGTGACACACCCCTTCCCATTTTACATACAACACTATCAATTTGTTTAGACCAAGATCATTTATGATCCAGGGTTATACCTACACAATGTTGTCTCCTTGACCTGTTCAATTTCAATATGGTTTAAATGTAGTTGCAATTTTGGTTCACCTTTTAACTGATGATTTGATCCTATTAATAACGATTTTGTTTTTCCCGCATTAAGTACCAACTTATTATTTATGACCCACTCTGATATCAGTAGTAGATCTTTATTCATAACATTTGTCAACTCTCTTGTAGTTGATGCTGCATAATATATTGTTGAGTCATCTGCATACATTACAATTTTAGCTTTTTCTAACACAAATGGTAGGTCATTTGTAAAAATAGAAAATAAAAGTGGTCCCAAACACTACCCTGAGGTACTCCACAAGTGACTGTTTTCATCTTTGAGCGACTTCCATTAAAAAAACAGTTTGACTTTGATTTGTCAGGTAACTTTCTAACCACTTCAGCGTTTCAAAATGAAAACCATATTGTTCCAGCTTGTGTAACAACAAAGAATGGTCAATGACATCAAAAGCAGAACTAAAATCGAGTAGTACTGCACCCACTAACTTCCTATTATCTAGTTCGCCCTTCCAGTCATCTGTCATTTGTGTTAAAGCGGTGCATGTGGAATGGCCAGGTCTGTAAGCATGTTGATACACAGTATTAAGTTTGTTACCTTCAAAGTATTTTTGTATTTGATTGAAAATTATTCTCTCCATTATCTTTGCTAATGCTGGTAATAAACTTATTGGACGGCTATTTGTACCAGAAAATGGTCCAGCTGGATTTTTTGCAAGTGGAATAATTTTTGCTATTTTCCATGCCTGTGGGCAAATAATTTATCAATACTCAAATTTATAATATGACAGATAGGCTCTGCAACAACATTAGCAACATATCTAAGAAATGTACCAACTAAATGATCCACTCCTGGTGTTTATCATTACATTTACCTAGTAGACATTCAACATCTGTAATTGTCACTTTTTCTATTTTAAATGTACACTTCTTATTTTTCATAATTAAATCCTTTATTAGAAATGTGGAGTTACTATTTATAGTTTGATTGATATTTCTCCTCAAATGTTTTACTTTATCAAGAAAATAGTCATTCAGATGATCAGCAATTTGTGCTGGTTTTGTCAAAAATGTCCCACCTCAAGATATGTTGAGGTGGATTTCGGCTTACGGCCCATCATGCCATTCACTAAACTCCACAGTTTTTTCTTGTCATCCTTTATCTCTTTAATTTTATTTCCATAATACAACTGTTTTTTCTTTTTATTTAATGCTGTAACATAATTCCTTAACCTTCTATACGTTTGCCCATCTGACTCATAACTTGATGAGAGAGCTACATTTTTTGCATCGTCTCTTTGTTTCATTAGATCCCTTAAGTCCTCATCTAACCAGGGTGCTCTAAAATTCCTTACAGTCTGTTTTCTAAGTGGAGCATGTTTATCAATCACCTGCATGAATAACAAATTAAAGGCATCAAGAGCATCATCTGGATCGACTTTCTCAAAAACATGTTTCCAACATATCTTTTGAACATCCTGTATAAATGATTCTTCACTAAAATATTTAATTGATCTCCTCACAATTACTTTTGGTCCAGCTTTTGGCACCTTTGTCTTTCTCACGATAATTATTAAATTATGATCAGAACACCCTACTGGAATTGATATTGCCTGAGAACATACATGGCTAAAATTTGTAAATATATGATCAATACAAGTTGCACTTTTTGACCCATCTTTCTTTATGCATATCCTAGTAGGTTTAGTCACCATTTATAACCATGAACTGACTCAGTATTTCATCACTTCTTGTCTCCTGGTCTGGAAGTCAATGGTTTTTTGAGTGTGTCTTTTGTTGCTATCCTGAAATAAGTTCTGTACAAGCTGAAGAGATTTTTGTCCTATGACATAAAACACGTCAGTAAACACACGACTGGTGTCTGAATGAGACGACTAAACGTCATCAAGCCCAACTCTATTTCCTTTATAGCCCAACATTAGCCGCCTTTAGCTTAGCGGTGGTGATGTGAAGTCATGTGACCGTGCTGTAGTTCATTCATAGCCCAACATTAGCCTCCTTTAGCTTAGCGGTGGTGACGTGAAGTCATGTGACCGTGCTGTAGTTTCCTTTATAGCCCAACATTAGCCCACATCGCTGTTTGTTTATCTTGACTGTTTCTGTAATGCGTCGGGTCGGGACGTTCTGACATGAACATGTCCTGCAGCACATGTTCATGTCAGAACGTCCCGACCCGACGCCAACCCTTCACCTCGTCACGCTCCACTGATATGCAGAAACATGTTCAGCTTCATTATTCCACAGTTCATAAAACCGTCTCACATTGAAGGAAACTCTGACGCTGCTTTCATTTCCAGATGAAAGACCTCCCGGTTCAGTGAGAGCCGCACCGAGGAGAAGCTCTGGGTTTTCCAGAGATGACCAGAGTCAAGATAAACAAACAGCGATGTGGGAACTGAGCACAAGGGATTCTGGGAAAAGGAGAGTATCTTCCCAACATTTCTCTCTCCTTCGTCTATCTGTTTCTTGAGGAAATATCTCCTCCCTGGGGATTCTGGGAAGAGGAAGCTGTCGTCATCCACTTCCAGATGGAAAGAGAAGAAGAGGAAACGGGCCTCTGGATTTTTACACAACTCACATTTCCTTTACCTTAGTCATATTCTGACGCTTTTTAAAAACAAACACCTGCAGCCTGTTATTCATCTTTCTGTTTGCTTTGCACGATACTTGAGGAAGTTGAGGCTAAAAAGAAAGTCAGTTTTCTATGCAAGATGTAGAAAATGCGGCTAAAAGGAAACCAGAGAAAGATATTACTGAAATAGTAAGAAATATACGTATTTCTAACAGGATCCATTTGTACGGAACAGGATAAGAGCCATATGAGTTCTGACTTTAATCCTAAAAGTAAATAACCCACTGGTGAATTAAAAACAGAGGTTGCTAACAAGTGTCTAGATGAGACGACTAAATGTCATCCTGCCCAACATGAGCCACCTTTAGCTTAGCGGTGGTGACGTGAAGTCATGTGACCGTGCTGTAGTTCCTTTATCCAACATTAGCCTCCTTTAGCTTAGCGGTGATGAAGTGAAGTCATGTGACCGTGCTGTAGTTCCTTTATCCCAACATTAGCCTCCTTTAGCTTAGCGGTGGGGACGTGAAGTCATGTGACCGTGCTGTAGTTCCTTTATAGCCCAACATTAGCCACCTTTAGCTTAGCGGTGATGAAGTGAAGTCATGTGACCGTGCTGTAGTTCCTTTATCCCAACATTAGCCTCCTTTAGCTTAGCGGTGGGGATGTGAAGTCATGTGACCGTGCTGTAGTTCCTTTATAGCCCAACATTAGCCGCCTTTAGCTTAGCGGTGGGGACGTGAAGTCATGTGACCGTGCTGTAGTTCCTTTATCGCCAACATTAGCCGCCTTTAGCTTAGCGGTGGTGACGTGAAGTCATGTGACCGTGCTGTAGTTCCTTTATAGCCAACATTAGCCGCCTTTAACTTAGCGGTGGTGACGTGAAGTCATGTGACCGTGCTGTAGTTCATTCATAGCCCAACATTAGCCTCCTTTAGCTTAGCGGTGGTGACGTGAAGTCATGTGACCGTGCTGTAGTTCCTTTATAGCCCAACATTAGCCGCCTTTAGCTTAGCGGTGGGGACGTGAAGTCATGTGACCGTGCTGTAGTTCCTTTATAGCCAACATTAGCCACCTTTAGCTTAGCGTGGTGACGTGAAGTCATGTGACCGTGCTGTAGTTCCTTTATAGCCCAACATTAGCCGCCTTTAGCTTAGCGGTGGTGACGTGAAGTCATGTGACCGTGCTGTGGTTCCTTCATAGCCCAACATTAGCCGCCTTTAGCTTAGCGATGGTGAAGTCATGTGACCGTGCTGTAGTTCCTTGATAGCCCAACATTAGCCGCCTTTAGCTTAGCGGGGACTTTAATAATAAAAAGTACGAATTCAGACCCATTTCTCAGAATTGTGAGGACGTTAAAACGATGTGTACTGTATGAGGATGTGATCACTATGTGTGTGTGTGTGTGTGTGTGTGTGTGTGTGTGTGTGTGTGTGTGTGTGTGTGTGTGTGTGTGTGTGTGTGTGTGTGTGTGTGTGTGTGTGTGTGTGTGTGTGTGTGTCAGAATTCAGAGAATAAATTCAAAATCCTGCTAAAAAGATAGTCTGTTTTTTATCACAGTTGCATTAAAGTTATGTAAAATCCTCTCAAACTTCTTACAAAAAAGGTACATTTGACATATTTGAAAGATGCATTATCATCTAATCTGCAGCCAGGTTTTACACTTCCATCTTTATTGATTCCCATAGTGTCTGAAGTCTGAGGATTCCTCCCTTTGAAGCTGCACAAAGAGACCCCGAAGACTGAGGGGGAATTCCCCTTTAAAGCCCATACCGTGGATATCTGAGTGATAAGTCAGAACTGAGATACTGCACAAACACTGAAGTCCACATGTTGGAATTCCAGTCAGTCTGAAGGGAGCTCTAAAGGCAGCGAAGGTGAGGAGAAACACCATTTTAATTTACAGCTGCAGGGAGATAAGGTATGATTTAAAGCAGAGGCATATTAAATATTTGAGGGGTGCAATATTTCGTGCCTTAACGAGGGGAGTTAACTCTCAAGCGAACAGAAACTATGCTTTTATCAGTGGATTTGATTTTGTTCGACAAACACACACACACACACACACACACACACACACACACACACACACACACACACACACACACACACACACACACACACACACACACACACACACACACACACACACACACACACACACACACACACACACACACACACACACACACACACACACACACACACACAACACACACACACACACACACACACACACACACACACACACACACACACACACACACACACACACACACACACACTCACACACACTCACACACACACACGGTATAATGATGTTGCTCCCATAATTACACACAAAATATTCAAGAGGAATAGAGTAATGTTACACACACACACACACACACACCATGTATACATCACTTCAGGGACATTACATTGACTTACATGCATTTCCTGGAGACTTATCCTATTCCTAACCTTAACCAACACATGCCTAACCCTAACCCTTACCCTTAACCTGACCCTAACCCTAAACCTAACCAAGTCTTCACCCTAAAATTAATGATTCCCCTCATGGGGACCTCCAATTTGTCCCCATAAGGGAGGCAAGTCCCCACACGTGACTGTGTAAACAGATGTAGGTCCCCACAAGTATAGTAATGCTAGGCCACACACACACACACACACACACAGACAGACAGACAGATTGCCCCACAGAAAGTCTCATTAGGCGTCTCAGTGAAGTCTATTCTCTGGATCTGCTGGGAACACTGGGAGCAGCCGAGCAAAAAAAACAACCCACGACTTCTCACAAGAACACAAAGACGTGAAAGCGTGTGAAGCTTACATCTCAAACTAGTATACCCTCGCTTTTTCTCCATCTTCATCTCCATCCCCCTCCTCTTCCTCTCTGTTTTGTGAAGTTTCTCTGAAAGAAAGGCTTAAGTCCTCCTGACAGCTGTCACTCGGGGCAGCACACCCCCACCAGAGAACACACACTTCACACAGAGAGAAGACGAAGCAGCTCGACAAGAGGAGTTAACGAGGAGCGGGATACTGTTTCACTTCTTATAGAACGACTTCCTGATATCTTCATGGCAGAAACCACATTTGAGGTTCATTCTGTAGGCTGTCCCTGAAGGCAGCATCTCCCTGGTTATGTCAGAAAATAATCTCTGAGTCAAACAAACGTTTAATTTACACGTTTAGTTCAGCAGGATAATCTCCACATGTGAACACCACTTTATGATTTCTGAAGTAAAAAGCAACAGAATTTGAATTTTTACTCAGAATTTAGAATTATTTCAAAATTGTAGATGATACCAGAATTGTGACTTTTTCTCCTAGAATTTTTCTCACAATTTTGACTTTTTTCTAAAACGTTAGATTTTTTTCACACTTTTGACTTTTCTACAAATGTGGACTTTTTCCCCAAATTGTTGACTTTTACTCAGAATTTGGACTTTTATCCAAAGAAATTGTCTTTTTCTCAGAATTTGGACTTTTTTTCAAAATGTTGGACTTTTACTCAGAATTCTGAATTTTCAATTTATTCTCAGAATTGACTTATTTTCAAATATTGACATTTTGCCCATCATTTTGACATTTTCTCAAAATGTTGACTTCTTGGATTTCCTTTTTTAAGAATGTATGCCTTTTTCAGAATGTTAACAAAAAAAGAAAACGTTATTATTTAATTTTTTTCTTCTATCAGAAGAATTATGAATTGTTTTCAGAACATTGTTTTTTTCCACAGACTTTTTTCTGATGATACTTTTTTTAACTGTTTGGTTACTTTTTCCTGAATTATTTTTTGTTATTATATTTTACTTTTCAGAATTTTTCTTAGTATTCTTTTTCACAGAATTTTGACTTTTTTTTTTTATCTGATTCTTGTTTTATTCTCAGACTTTTTTCAGAATTATGGATTTTTGACTTTTTCTGAATTTATTCTCAGAATTGATTTAGAAAAGTCTAAATCTTTACTTTTTTTCAGAATTTTCTCAGGATTTTGACTTTTCAACATTTTGAATTTTATCCCAAAATGGTGACTTGTTTCTGAATTCTTGATTTTTTAAATCGTACTTGACTTTTTTTCAGAATTTATCTCAGAACTACTACTTAATTCATTACGAATGACTTTCCTCAGAATCTGGAATTTTCACAGAATGTCATTTCTCTCTGTTTGTTTATCTCTCTCCAGGGGCAGTTCTAGGGGGGGGCCAGTGCCCCCTAACACTGACCTGTGGCCCCCCCTAACAATGAAAAGTTTTTTATTTTTAAATGTATATTTTCTGGTACTCGGTTTGCCAAAAACCGCAGGATTTTGTTGCTGTAATGTGAGATTGTGCAGGCACCCTTATGTAAAGTAGAGATGTAACTGTTCATTGCCTTTATTTTTATATAAATATGGTGTTAGTGCAAACATTGCACTATAACTTAAGCTGAAGCTAACAGTAATAACTATAAGATCTATCTGAAATAAATAAGTGTACTGAAACAAATACCAATAACTGTATTGCATTGTTTTCTTATGCGCAATTACTTCATACTGTCTAGTTCTCTTTTTCGTCCTGCATTTATTGTGCCCCCCTCAGAAAATAACTGGCCCCCCAGTGGCCCCCCCAGTCAAATTGGTCTAGAACCGCCACTGTCTCTCTCACGGACTTAAAGGTAGGGTAGGTAAGAATGTAGAAACCAGCTCGAGTGCGCTAGAATTTGAAAATACACGACCGGAGAAAATCTGCCCCTTCCTTACAGAGCCCCTCCTCCAACACACACGAACGCGCACATGACCAATGAGGGCACGAGGTAAGTGTGTGCACAGATGGAAGGCTGACAGGCAGGTAGGCCATCCAGTTACTTTAGCCGGGCCGTCTCAGATGATTGGTCGTGCTTTTTACAGTACTACGGCTTCCACAGATGACATTTTTTTATGTATTTATTGTCAAAGCATTTAATATATTCATTGCTATCGGGATGTTAAGAGCATTCCATGGAATATAACAAAGTGTTTCTGAAGTGAATTACCTACCCCACCTTTAAATCGAAACATAATTTGTTATTTTAAAAAGTTTGATGCACCTTTTTGTTCTCCCATTGTCTGCCACTGGACACACACTGAGCTGTCCTCTCCACAACAACCCTGTTTACTGTACGCCATGCTAAATACTGGTAGCAGGAAAAACAATGTCATGAACAGAAACACACACAGAAACACACACAGTGACACACACACATGTATTGTTTGAGCGACGATAGATGTGAGATCAGCTGGAATCCAGTCGATGTTTGAGAGAAAACAGCAGCTGAGTGAAACGCTCGCTAAACGGCTGTAATAAAAATAAAGAAGCGGGAAAAAGCGTCAGAAACTCTGAAGCTTTTGTGTGTTTTTACTGCCGGACATTAAACTCTAGCAGGCAGGTCGGATTGTGTCTTTGATTTGAGGAGCGGCAAGCAAACAACGTCTCTGTCTCTCTGTAACGTGCAAGTTCAAGCGGTTAAAGACAGGAAGTGTGTGTGTGTGTGTGTGTGTGTGTGTGTGTGTGTGTGTGTGTGTGTGTGTGTGTGTGTGTGTGTGTGTGTGTGTGTGTGTGTGTGTGTGTGTGTGTGTGTGTGTGTGTGTGTGTGTGTGATAGGACACTTCATCTGTGCTTCTTCAGATCATTGTGTGTTTTTCGTTGGCAAAAAACGGCAGAAAAAGGTTAAAACTCGTCCTTTTTTTCTTGCAAATTAATCGTAAAACCAACACCCCATAGCGAGACGGAAACTAAATGTAATATGTCTTGTGAAAAAGTCAAAATGCAGACATTGCATCACACTATAATTACACACACAAACACACACACTTAACCATTATCTGGAAATCCTTGTTAATTCTCAATAATCTCATGAAGCTCCTAAAGGCTTCACTCTGTGCTTTGAAAACAGAAAAACAGTTTTTTACATAAATTATTATTATAAAGTTAAGTTTTCTTCATCTGTGAAGAATGGAAAAACAAAAAGAGAGTATTAGATGCTGAAGAATTAACTTTGTATCTTTACTTTGTGAAAACACAAGGTTTGTCATCAGTGTATGAGATCCTCTTCCTGTGCAAGGTACTTTAGTGGACACACACACACACACACACACACACACACACACACACACACACACACACACACACACACACACACACACACACACACACACACACACACACACACACACACACACACACACACACACACACACACACACACACACACACACACACACACACACACAGAAGCAGATGAGCTGTCACATCTGTAACGAGAGCTTCTGTCCTCATCGCTACGAGCAGATCATCATGTGTGTTAAATATATATACTGTACACGAGTCAAGATCTACGAGATTTCCTGAGTGGAATACACACACACACACACACACACACACACACACACACACACACACACACACACACACACACACACACACACACACACACACACACACACACACTCCTATTCAGCTGCAACAATGGCCTCCAAAATAAAATCCTTTATGTCAACTACATTGTCCTGCAGAATGTCAAATAAACGTCTCCTCCTCATTTCCTTGTGTGTGGACCACTATTGCGGTAAGCATGTTGTAACTTCCGGTTGTTGTTGTCATTGTCATCTCCGGGTATCCCGTGTGCCTGTTCTGTTGCTGATAGCTTATTATCTTAACTTAATCGATCGTTTTAAAACTCTTGATCACGGCAACTACCTGACGTTGTAATCACACGTTACTACAGCTTAAGCACTCACAACTCTCCTTCTCTTAGCGACTGTAACTCCACAGTTGCCTACACTCTTTTCGGGTTTGCTAACGGTAGCTACTTTAGCTTGATAGCTAGCCATGGCTCTTTCCCCACCCTCGGGTGCTATTTCCTGCTCTAACTGTCTCATGTTTGGTTACTTCCCTACCTCCTTTACTGGTACCGATACATGTGTTAAATGTAGTATAGTTGTTAGGTTGGAGGCGGGAATCATAGCCATAGAAGCCCGGCTCCGCATCTTAGAAAGTAACTCAGCTACAGTAAAGCCCATGTTAGCCGGTGCGGACCGGCAAAAGATAGCTCCTATTAGCCGTCCCCCGGCAACTCCCGAGCAGCAGGGAGACTGGGTGACTGTTCAGAAGGGGCATAACGCGAAACCCGCAGGTCCCCACCAACCCGTTCACGTATCTAACAGATATTCCCCACTCAGCGAGACACCCGCTGAGAAGCCAACTCTGGTTATTGGTAGCTCTATTATGAGATACGTGAATTTAGAGACCGAAGCCTCCACAGTCACATGCATTCCGGGGGCCAGAGCGGGCGACGTTGAGGCGCATCTTAAACTGCTGGCTAAAAATAAACGTAAATACAGTAGGATTGTTATTCACGTCGGTGGTAATGATGTTCGTTTACGCCAATCAGAATGCACCAAACTTAATGTGGAGTCGGTGTGTAGTTATGCTAAAACAATGTCGGACACCGTAATATTCTCTGGTCCCCTCCCCAATCTGATCAATGATGACATGTATAGCCGCATGTCATCATTTCAGCGCTGGTTGTCTTGGTGGTGCCCAGCAAACAATGTGGGCTTCGTAAATAATTGGACAGCCTTCTGGGGAAAACCTGGTCTGATTAAGAGAGACGGCATTCATCCTACTTTGGAAGGTGCAGATCTCATTTCGGCAAACATTTCAGGGCTTTGTGGACTTAATCCATGACAAACTGGAGTTGAGACCAGGAGGCGGAGTCGCAGTCTTACACGCTTCTCTGCGCTCTCTCCTAGGCAGTCATCCATAGGAATCCCGAACCCAATAAAATACCCAATATTAGCGGTGTGTGTGTCTGCCCAAGGACAATTAAAGGTAAAACCTAATAGAGGTGTCATACATAATAACCTAATAAAAGTAAATGTAACAACTACTACAGTGCAACAAAACAGGAATATTAAATGTGGTCTCTTAAACATAAGATCTCTAGCATCTAAAGCAATATTGGTAAATGATTTAATATCAGATTATAATATTGATATATGCTGTCTCACTGAAACTTGGTTGAGACATGAAGAATATGTCAGCATAAATGAGGCCACTCCACCCAGCCATATCAATACTCATATTGCCCGAGGCGTGGGCCGAGGAGGTGGAGTTGCAGCAATCTTTGACTCAAGTTTACTTATCAATACTAAACCAAAATTAAATTATACCTCCTTTGAAAGTCTCGTTTTTAGTCTTACGCATCCGACCTGGAAAACTTTGCAGCCAATCTTATTTGTTACAGTGTACCGTGCACCAGGTCCTTATTCAGAATTCTTATCAGAATTCTCTGAGTTTTTATCAACTTTGGTACTTAAAACAGATAAAGTAATTATCGTAGGTGACTTTAATATTCATGTTGACGATGATAAAAATAGCCTTACTGTTGCATTTAACTCTATATTAGATTCTGTTGGTTTCTGTCAGAGTGTAAATAAACCAACCCACTGCTATAATCACACTCTCGACCTTGTTCTGACTTATGGTATTGAAATTGAGCAACTATTAGTCGAACCGCATAATCCTGCTTTATCTGACCATTTCTTAGTAACTTTTGAAGTACTGTTACTAGACTACAAAGCATTAGTCAAAAGCTTCTGCAGCAGAAACCTATCTGTTAGTGCTATAGCCAAATTTAAGGAAGAGATTCCACCAATATTTAACTCGATAGCATGTCTGCATGTAAGGGAGGAAGCTTATACAAAATGTACACCACCCCAAATTGATCATGTTGTTGATAGTGCTACAGATGCGCTGCGAATAAAATTAGACTCTGTTGCTCCTTTGAAAAAGAAGAAAATAAAACAACATAGATTAGCTCCATGGCATAATGCCGAAACCCGCAAAATAAAGCAAAAGTCGAGACAACTTGAAAGGATATGGCGTTCCACTAAACTTGAAGAATCTCGTTTAATTTGGCATATTACTCTCAATGAATATAAGAAAGCACTGCGTAAAGCGAGAGCAGCCTACTACTCTTCATTAATAGATGAGAATAAGAATAATGCAAGATTTCTTTTCAGCACTGTAGCCAGGCTGACAGAGAGCCACAGCTCGATTGAGCCTTCTATTCCCATAGCACTCAGTAGTAATGATTTTATGTGCTTTTTTAACGATAAAATTGTTACTCTTAGAAACAAAATTAATGACCTCTTGCCTTTGACCAGTATAGTGTTATCAACAGCTCCCGGAAACGTAAGTTCTAATATTGCACTGGACAGTGGACTGGAATGCTTTTCAGCCATTAACTTTGAACAATTAAATTCAATGATTCTCTCTTCTAAACCATCAACGTGTATGTTAGACCCAATTCCAACTAAGCTGTTGAAGGAAGTTTTTCCATTAATTGGCACTTCTTTATTAAATATTATGAATATGTCTTTATTATCAGGCTATGTTCCACAATCATTCAAAGTAGCAGTGATAAAACCGCTTCTTAAAAAGCACAACCTCGATCCAGAGGTTTTAGCCAATTATAGACCTATTTCTAATCTTCCGTTCCTCTCAAAAATTCTTGAGAAAGCGGTCGCAAAACAGTTGTGTGATTACTTAAAAAACAATGATTTATTTGAAGATTTTCAGTCTGGCTTTAGAACACATCATAGCACAGAGACAGCTCTGGTTAAAGTCACAAATGACATTCTAATAGCCTCAGACAAGGGACTTGTCTCTATTCTTGTTTTGCTCGATCTCAGTGCTGCATTTGATACTATCGATCATGATATCTTATTGCAAAGACTAGAGCACTTAGTTGGCATACAGGGAACTGCTTTAGGCTGGTTTAGGTCCTATCTATCTGAACGCTCTCAGTTTGTACGTGTCAATGATGAATCTTCCACGCAAACCAAAGTTAGCCATGGAGTGCCACAGGGCTCAGTGCTCGGACCTATTTTGTTCACATTATATATGCTTCCGTTAGGCAATATTATAAGGAATCATTCTGTAAATTTTCATTGTTATGCAGATGATACTCAACTATATTTATCAATCAAGCCTGATGAAATTAATCATCTAAATAAAATTCAAGACTGCCTCAAGGACTTAAAAACCTGGATGACCTTAAACTTTTTGATGTTAAACACGACCAAAACTGAAGTTATTGTACTTGGCCCGAAGAATCTACGAAACAAATTATCTAAAGATATACTAACTATGGATGGCATTAATTTGGCCTCCAGTGAGACTGTAAGGAATCTTGGTGTTATATTTGATCAGGATTTATCCTTTAACGCCCACATAAAATCAATTTCAAGGACCGCCTACTTCCATCTACGTAACATTGCAAAAATCAGGCATATCTTGCCTCAAAACGATGCAGAGAAACTAGTCCATGCATTTGTTACTTCAAGGCTGGATTATTGTAACTCTTTATTATCAGGGTGTACCAAGAAGTCAGTCAAGTCGCTTCAGCTGATTCAAAATGCTGCAGCTCGTGTACTAACCAGAGTTAGGAAAAGGGACCACATTACTCCTGTTCTGGCTGCCTTACACTGGCTCCCTATAGAACACAGGATAGAATTTAAAATTCTTCTTCTCGCCTACAAAGCCCTTAATGGGCAGGCGCCATCTTACCTTAAAGAACTCATTATACCCTACTGTCCTACTAGGGCATTGCGTTCCAAGAATGCAGGGTTGTTGGTTGTTCCTAGAGTCTCTAAAAGTACAATGGGAGCCAGAGCCTTTTCTTATCAAGCTCCACATTTGTGGAATCAGCTTCCAGTTTGTGTTCGGGCGGCAGACACCCTATCCGTTTTTAAGAGTGCGCTTAAGACCTTCCTTTTTGATAAAGCTTATAGTTAGGGCTGATTAGATTCAGCCCCTAGTTTTGCTGATAGGCTTAGTTTGTCGGGGGACATCTTACTTCTTCCTTCTCTCTGTCTATACCTGTGTACTCTCATGTTCCGATTAACCCAGCTTCCCCAAATTTCTTTCTTTTTGGTGTCTATATACGCTGGGATCCGGAGTCATGGATGATCCTGCGGTCCTGTGTCCTGCATCGCGAGCCCTGGATCTTGAGTCGTGGCTGTGGTCATGGATCATAGGTCCTGGATGGATATCCTCGTGGATTCATCTTCCTATTATACACACATGCATTTCCAAACATTTGGACTACCTATGTTGCAAATGTATTATCATTTCAATTTACACACGGCATCTATTGCACGTCTGTCCGTCCTGGGAGAGGGATCCCTCCTCTGTTGCTCTCCCTGAGGTTTCTCCCATTTTTCCCTTTAAAACTGTGGGTTTTCTTCGGAAGTTTTTCCTTGTACGATGTGAGGGTCTAAGGACAGAGGGTGTCGTATTGTCATACTGATATTTTGTACAAACTGTGAAGTCCACTGAGACAAATGTAACATTTGTGATATTGGGCTATATAAATAAACATTGATTGATTGATATGGACTAGTTCAGTACAAGCACATCAACATCTGTTCATGTTTCAGTCTAGACATGACTTCATTTGTGTAATAGTGTGTTGACATGTTAATGGACACTCGCGCTGTATCCCAGCCAGACCTGAGTCTAATCTTTCTTTAAGAAAATTAATCCGAATGTTTTAAATCTTCTAAAAGAGAAGGGAAGAGTACCCCTCCTGAGATAAGACATGCTGTATGATCCGCTGAGTGACATGCAGCTCATGATATAACAGTTGTGATTTAATGTGTGACGCAATTAAGAAAGCAGTCTCAGTGCTGCCAGATGAAACACTGATAACCACCTGTCATTGCGTTGTTATCTGTCGCTGTGCTCTTACTGCAGAGTTTCATCAGGCTCTTGATTCATACTTGAATGATTCTCTGTCTCTGCTGTACGTTCTCTCTTTCTCTGGTACTTGGAAATTCAGTTTTGATGTAACGTCTCAAGAATAAACAAACCAAGTGTGAGTGATGTCATTTAAACATGAGTGCTATTTTCTTGCTGATGATCTTTCTTGTGTGTGCTTGGTTCAGGAGATGGATTAAGAAAGGTCTTATTAAAGGGTCCTCATCTGCTTTTGGGGGGTTTCCCTCTCCTGTAGTGTCCTATAGGTTTCTGTGCATGTAAAGGGTCTGCAGAGGGTCCCAAAGCACCGGAACATAGTGACATCACTCCTACTGAATAGCTCCAACACATTGTACGTGATAGGCTAAGGGGCGGGACATCTCTAAGCGGTTGACCAATCACAACAGAGCCGGCCAGCTAACCAATCAGAGCAGCTCTGGTTTCAGACAGAGGGTGAAAAGAGGTGCTGCAGCACAGGCAGCATGAGTTGCTGCTCAATTAAGAGCTTTTTGAACATTAAAGCATGGAGACATGTCCCAGTAGAGACACTTGAATTGGACACTTGTTTTTGTCCTAACTTGTCTTTACTCTGTCTTTCTCTGTAAGCATTACTATCTCTAATTTCATTTCATAGAAGAATGGACAAAATATAAGTACATTTACATTAAAGTACACAAAGTCACGACAAAGACCAACTGTGTGTCCTCTCTCACTATCACACACTCAGGAAACCGCAGAGCAGGAAGGCAACACACACACACACACACACACACACACACACACACACACACACACACACACACACACACACACACACACACACACACACACACACACACACACACACACACACACACACACACACACACACACACACACACACACACACACACACACACACACACACACACACACACACACACACACACACACACACACACACACACACACACACACACACACACACACACGGTGTGTTCTGAGGTGGGCTGGTAGAACAGCATTACATTTTTACACAATGAGTGCTCTCTGCTTCTCACTCTCTTCAGGGTGTGTGTGTTTGTGTTTTGCGTCCTCTGTGGTAAATTTCTCGACCTGCGTGTGTGTGTGTGTGTGTGTGTGTGTGTGTGTGTGTGTGTGTGTGTGTGTGTGTGTGTGTGTGTGTGTGTGTGTGTGTGTGTGTGTGTGTTTTTCCAGCTCTCTAAACACAAGAGGCTACCAAAGCCGGATTTATTTAATAAAACGAGACGATGAAGAGGATGTTTTTCTGGGCTCTTCATCGATGTGGTGTGTCTGCATATTGTGTGTGTGTTGATGTGTGTTGATGTATGTTGATGTGTGTTAATGTGTGTTTTCACAGCTTGACTTACAGCCGGGAGAATAAGGGAGGGTCCGACTGTCACTGAGGGAAGCACTTTGTGGAGGAAACTCTTAAGAGAAACCGATCAAAGCTTCCTGGACAAAGTTTGTCTTCTATTTAATAAAGTAATAAAGAAAGTCAATATCAAGTGAAATGGATCTGAAATGCAGGAACAGAGCAGCTT
This sequence comes from Pogonophryne albipinna, assembly GCA_028583405.1. Taxonomy (NCBI): domain Eukaryota; kingdom Metazoa; phylum Chordata; class Actinopteri; order Perciformes; family Artedidraconidae; genus Pogonophryne; species Pogonophryne albipinna. The sequence goes on from CM053260.1 coordinate 29,855,186, forward strand.
CACCCTCAGAGGAGAAAGAAGTCCTGCTGAGTCTCTCTGTGTGTTCATGAGAGGAAACAGCTGCTCCTCCATCCCATCATCAAACCGTTAAACCTCCTCGTCCTTAACCAGTTGGCAATCAGAGTATAAGACTATACGTTTTAAACGATTATATGATCATTTGAGACGACACACTTAACCTCCAGTTTCCCCAAAACTCAGAAATAACTGCAGGGAGGAGAGGTGGTGCAAAGCATCTGTGCACATCCATTCCCCCAGGAATAATACACCAGGTTAGGCTGCAAAAAATGCACTTTAAAAACAAATGTTGGGTGGAAACCTCTGTGCAAGAGAAGGTGTGGAAATCATTACTTCTAGCAGTGACAAAAATAAGTAAAATGTGCGAGATTTTAGATTTTAACTCTGACAACGCAGGTTCAGTTTAATATTGAAGTGACTGTTATTTTGTATATATTGATTGTTGTGCTTTTATTGATGTCTTTAAAGTGTGCATATGTATACCTGTGTCTGTTGATTCTGTATATACATATTTTTATATATATTTGTATTTTTGTATTCCTCTGGATTGTGGGAAACGGTATTTCGATCTCTCTGTCTGTAAACACAAACTGAAAGATTGACAATAAAGTTGACTTTGATAAGTAAACTACAAAAGGAAGGTAACTTGTATCATAATGGTCCAGTTGTAAAATGTGTCTTTGACCATCGTTAACAGCGACACTGGGACATGGTTTCATTCACTTCATGCTTTAAGAGAAATGATTATGGGTGATATTGTGGGTGAAACTGAAGGTTGGCAGCTGTCACAAGAAATACCAACAAATCCTGTCATCGGATTGGATAGTTGTAATTGTTGTAATTGAGGATTGGCTCACAATGTCTTTAGTTACAATCTATGGACACACTCTGAAGATAACAGAAGTCCATCCATGTGACTTGATCAGTTTCACCGTGGAGGTCCTCATGTGGGGAATTGGCAGACATCGGCCAACCGTATTTCATATCATTGTGACATTATCTTCTGATGTTCAGGTATCTGTCTTTCCTCTAGAGCAGAGCCGAGTCTGTGACTTCTCACTCACTCGCATAGGCGGAGTTTGACATGTGCGCTTGGGGGGCAAACCTTTTTTACTGACCTCAGTACACAGTCCCAACTATTGCGTGGGGTGCTACGGATACAGAAGCAATAAAACCAGCATTCACCGCACTGAGTATGACTTTTCCACATACGAACACAACTCGTCCCGTCATGCACGCCTCATGCCCGCCGTACACACACACTCATATGGAAGGGGCGTTCTCTCCCCCCAACAACATTACATCTGTAAAACTTATCATAACTGTGCACATCTTATACTTATTTGATAACTACTATATCCCTTGGTTACTTGAAAACGCTACAATATTATTAACCAGTGTCCTACTTAGTGCAGAAGTAGACGCCTTAAACGTCCCAGAAATTGGACGTTTTAAAAATCGCCGCATATCTTATTGTAATACAAAAGCTGAATCACTTGTATGTAAAAAAAAGCGAGGGAACTTGTTTCCTTAACCTCATACGTCACACACACACACACACGTCACAACATGCGACTGCTCAAAAATGAAATTATTTCAAACAACCCCTTGCCCCCCCGCAAAATCCGCCTATGCTCACTCGTATCGAGACAAACATGCCTGGATGCAGCCAAAGGTCAAGGGGTTGGATGTGAATGGCCACAACTTTAAATGGTGGATTCAGAATGGGTTAAGAATGAGAAGTAGTTCAAGTTCTCAGGGTGTTGAGAGGGTACCGGCTCGTACTGTATTTCCACTTTGCATGGGCAGCAGTGGTCTAACAGATGTTCACCTGGTTTCATCGAGACTATGTTTGAGGGTCCGCATCCCTCAAATGTTTTACATATGCACATTTACGAGTCACACGCGCTCCGTTGTTTCCCGGGAGTTTGTATCCCTTTAAAGATTGATTATATTCATGTTGGTCATGTTGAGAAACAGGTATATAAATTCAGTCCATTTACCGCATGCGTTAACGTTGACAGCCAGAGGTATATTCCAATGTTCCTGAGTGCTTAGGTCACAGATCCACAACACATTGACCTCGAGAAGGATCTGGAGGGTCTGACCCAGAGTCATCCACAGACTGACAGTGAACACACCTCATCTGATGGGATGCCTCCTGGACTCTGGTATGTCAGGTATGTCCAACTGGAAGGAGACCCCAGGGTCAGCCCATAATATGCTGCAGAGATTAATGACCCCATCGGGGGGGGGGGGAAGCCTGCAGGAAGAGGGAGGGGGCATCTGGATTAGACCTCGCTCCATTTGTCACCACCAGGATTTAAACCTTGCTAAATTTATGGATTACTGTCTAAACTTTAAAGGTCACCTGTTATGCAGAATCCACTTCTTCATGTCTCTTCTACATCAACATGTGTCCCCTCTTCTTCATGTCTCTTCTACATCAACATGTGTCCCCTCTTCTTCATGTCTCCTCTACATCAACATGTGTCCCCTCTTCTTCATGTCTCCTCTACATCAACATGTGTCCCCTCTTCTTCATGTCTCTTCTACATCAACATGTGTCCCCTCTTCTTCATGTCTCTTCTACATCAACATGTGTCCCCTCTTCTTCATGTCTCTTCTACATCAACATGTGTCCCCTCTTCTTCATGTCTCCTCTACATCAACATGTGTCCCCTCTTCTTCATGTCTCTTCTACATCAACATGTGTCCCCTCTTCTTCATGTCTCTTCTACATCAACATGTGTCCCCTCTTCTTCATGTCTCTTCTACATCAACATGTGTCCCCTCTTCTTCATGTCTCTTCTACATCAACATGTGTCCCCTCTTCCTCATGTCTCTTCTACATCAACATGTGTCCCCTCTTCTTCATGTCTCTTCTACATCAACATGTGTCCCCTCTTCTTCATGTCTCTTCTTCATCAACATGTGTCCCCTCTTCTTCATGTCTCTTCTACATCAACATGTGTCCCCTCTTCTTCATGTCTCTTCTACATCAACATGTGTCCCCTCTTCTTCATGTCTCTTCTACATCAACATGTGTCCCCTCTTCTTCATGTCTCCTCTACATCAACATGTGTCCCCTCTTCTTCATGTCTCCTCTACATCAACATGTGTCCCCTCTTCTTCATGTCTCTTCTACATCAACATGTGTCCCCTCTTCTTCATGTCTCTGCTACATCAACATGTGTCCCCTCTTCTTCATGTCTCTTCTACATCAACATGTGTCCCCTCTTCTTCATGTCTCTGCTACATCAACATGTGTCCCCTCTTCTTCATGTCTCTTCTACATCAACATGTGTCCCCTCTTCTTCATGTCTCTTCTACATCAACATTGGTCCCCTCTTCTTCATGTCTCTTCTACATCAACATGTGTCCCCTCTTCTTCATGTCTCTTCTACATCAACATTGGTCCCCTCTTCTTCATGTCTCTTCTACATCAACATGTGTCCCCTCTTCTTCATGTCTCTTCTACATCAACATTGGTCCCCTCTTCTTCATGTCTCTTCTACATCAACATGTGTCCCCTCTTCTTCATGTCTCTTCTACATCAACATGTGTCCCCTCTTCTTCATGTCTCTGCTACATCAACATGTGTCCCCTCTTCTTCATGTCTCTTCTACATCAACATGTGTCCCCTCTTCTTCATGTCTCTGCTACATCAACATGTGTCCCCTCTTCTTCATGTCTCTTCTACATCAACATGTGTCCCCTCTTCTTCATGTCTCTTCTACATCAACATGTGTCCCCTCTTCTTCATGTCTCTTCTTCATCAACATGTGTCCCCTCTTCTTCATGTCTCTTCTACATCAACATGTGTCCCCTCTTCTCCATGTCTCTTCTTCATCAACATGTGTCCCCTCTTCTTCATGTCTCTTCTACATCAACATGTGTCCCCTCTTCTTCATGTCTCTTCTACATCAACATGTGTCCCCTCTTCTTCATGTCTCTTCTACATCAACATGTGTCCCCTCTTCTTCATGTCTCTTCTACATCAACATGTGTCCCCTCTTCTTCATGTCTCTTCTACATCAACATGTGTCCCCTCTTTTTCATGTCTCTTCTACATCAACATGTGTCCCCTCTTCTTCATGTCTCTTCTACATCAACATGTGTCCCCTCTTCTTCATGTCTCTTCTACATCAACATGTGTCCCCTCTTCTTCATGTCTCTTCTACATCAACATGTGTCCCCTCTTCTTCATGTCTCTTCTACATCAACATGTGTCCCCTCTTCTTCATGTCTCTTCTACATCAACATGTGTCCCCTCTTCTTCATGTCTCTTCTACATCAACATGTGTCCCCTCTTCTTCATGTCTCTTCTACATCAACATGTGTCCCCTCTTCTTCATGTCTCTTCTACATCAACATGTGTCCCCTCTTCTCCATGTCTCTTCTACATCAGCATGTGTCCCCTCTTCTTCATGTCTCTTCTTCATCAACATGTGTCCCCTCTTCTTCATGTCTCTTCTACATCAACATGTGTCCCCTCTTCTTCATGTCTCTTCTACATCAACATGTGTCCCCTCTTCTTCATGTCTCTTCTACATCAACATGTGTCCCCTCTTCTTCATGTCTCTTCTACATCAACATGTGTCCCCTCTTCTTCATGTCTCTTCTACATCAACATGTGTCCCCCACTTGGTAAAGGTGGGGTTTATTTTAATGTCTTTATTCTCTACTGGGTAGCTTAACCTATAATAATGTGTGTCGATTTATATTTTGTATTATTAACTTAAATCTGCAAAGTAACTAGTAGCTTAATACGTCAAATAAATGAGTAAAAAGTACAACGTTTGCTTGCAAAATGTACAACAACCTCTTCTTAAGTTCAGTACTTGAGAAAATGCACTTCGTGTCATTACCCTCTGATATTAACACAATCGTATTTTTGATTTGACCCCAGAAAAGAAGTCACACATGCCTGAGACTCAAGCAGACACACAAGTCAAATACATCGTTAGATTAAAACAAAACTATAAAACAGGAAACAGGAAACACCCAAGAAGCTGCGGGGATTTCTGTAAAACTACACCTCTGATGGCAATGAATCACAATTAAACCCAATCAAAGTATACGTTAGGGAATACTTCTAGTTCTTTCTCTGGGAATAATCATAACTGAACGATATCAGAAATGTCCCGACAGAGGAAGACATGAATCTGGGGGCTCTGGTTATTTTCTAAACGTTGTGGGAAGTTTGGGTTTCTTTGGTTAGCGGTGACAGGGTGACATTATGTGTGTGTGTGTGTGTGTGTGTGTGTGTGTGTGTGTGTGTGTGTGTGTGTGTGTGTGTGTGTGTGTGTGTGTGTGTGTGTGTGTGTGTGTGTCTGTGTGTGTGTGTGTGTGCAGCTGGTTGGGGTGTAACATATTGTTGTATCATCAATCTTGGTCTCAAACATTGTTCCCAAATGACAGATATACATTACAGATATAACATCCAGTAATGTAGGTATGTAGGGGAATCACATGAGATGTATTCATTCATTTTCCTTAGCTTGAAGAGGTTTCAAAGCATCAACTCTTAGATTATTAATGACCAAAGTCTGATGAAACCCAGCGGCAGCATCGTTATGGTTTTCCCGAGGATTGGAGGGTGAATGAATGCTTTTGATTTCTGTCAAAGTGTGGCTCCAGAGGAAAAAGAAAATGCAGTTTTACGCAGAACTAATTCAACAAATCTGCAGCTCTCAGTTCCTCTAATATCTGTCCTTTTTTTTTAACCACAATCAACTTTGACTTTGACCGGCTGAAACTCAACACTTGCAGCTGATTATTCCCATGAAAAGAATTCCAGACGTTCCTGTTATTGGTACGCTTTAATGTGAATGTGCAGAAAACATGTGCATCGAAAACTATGAACAGGTTGATGAAACAAGAACTGCTGTTAGAAATAAAAGCTATGAGAAATGAAACGAGGAGAACATAACTTGTGTTTAATTAAAGGAATCACACACACACACACACACACACACACACACACACACACACACACACACACACACACACACACACACACACACACACACACACACACACACACACACACACACACACACACACACACACACACACACACACACACACACACACACACACACACACACACACACACACACACACACACACACACACACACACACACACACACACACACACACACACACACACACACACACACACACACACACACACACACACACACACACACACACACACACACACACACACACACACAATTAGTGGACTATAATTACTTTTGGGAATGTTATAAGAGCGTTTTCTGTGTCAAAATGTAACTCTTTAAAGATGGCACACGCTGCTTTATTGTGTATTTCACTCTAAATTGGACCATCATTTACTAAATGAACATCATGCTGTACTGAACAAGACTTATAAGTAGCGATTGAGACCATGAACTCAACAGGAAAAAGCTTAATAAGGTAATAAGTCTAGATAGAAGTAGGGACATTTTCTCATAGACTTCTATACAATCTGACTTACTGAACGTTATCATCTGTTTTAAATGGGACCATCATTTATTATTTTAAAATGAACATCATGCTGTGTTGAAGAAGACTTAAAGTGCTATGCTATTTTTAGGCAATAGCATAGGTCTCCGATATATAAAAATATATCAAAAATATATAAAAAACATGTCTATGAAGTGTTTTGCTCAAAATACCAAACAGATCATTCTAGCCGTGCCTCATATCCCTCTATTTCACTTCCTGTTTCTAAAGTGCTGATTTGGGGATAAAGCTTTAAAAAAAAAAATTGATAAAAATAGAAAGGAGGGGTCTGAGCTCATGGGGGACCCGGCAGCTACTGTCTAAACTAAATGCTGCCGTGATGAAACGCCATATCATGGATTATCAAGGATTCTCTCTGAAACAGTCTGGAGCTCAAGGGCTTTCTCTCTTTCCGGTTATACCACAAGGTGAGTTCCTTTTTACTTCCTGCTTCTTCACACACATGCTCTCTAGTACAGGTTAGCTCTGAGTGTTAGCGATGCTAATGTAAACACCGACCATATTACGTCCAAAACAGTCGGGCATTGTTTCTGATAGCAACGTTTCTGATAGAGCCGTCGGTCCACATTTCAGATATTACGTCATATCGGACGCAAATCTGGATCAGCTCCGTTGTTCCCCGTTTTTAGAGATTTGGGTACGGAGGGAAAGAGAGGGTTTTATTTTTTGACGCTGCGTGAGTTCCCCGACACACCGGGGACACATAGTTATGTATAAAATACATCAAAAAGTGCATTTTGCATGATAGGTCCCCTTTGAAACTAGAGATTGAGACCACAAACTCATCAAAAAAATGTTTACTAATGTAATAAATCAAGTGAGAAGTTAGCAAATGTTCTCATAGACTTCTATACATTCTGACTTCTCTCAGTCGCCCATCATTTATTAAATAAACACCATGCTGTATTGAAGAAGACTTAAAACTAAAGACTAGGATCATGTGACCTATCATTGCAGCTTGTACGTTCTCTTTTAGATCGTTTTTATCATCCAAGTTCAATATTTGGGATTCTGACTCACGGCCGGACGAAACAAACCATTTAAAAAATGGGATTCTGGAACATTAGGTTGGAATATGTTGCCTATTTTGCGATGAACCCATAGCGAATAGGCTCCTAAGTCTTCGTGTGAGTCTGTAAGAGAGTGCACACAAACCTATACTTGTTTCAGGAGTGCACGTATTATTCCCTAAATGCTCTTTATGACAGGTTAGAGATTGATTTCCCGGTTCAACAAGAAAGCAGACGTTGATGTGAGGACGTTCTGCCTCGGGGGAACAGCCTCTCTCAGACGGAGAGGTCAGGAGGAAGAAGGAGGAAAGACCGTGGACAATCAGAAGCATATTTCAGGGAGGCGTATGGGAAATGGAGACACGATCAGAGAGAGAGAGTCTGGTCTGACTGCAGGCGATGTACACCGTGTTTTATTCTGTGTAAGACAACACAGGCCTTTACGGAGACTTCAGAGGATCCTTCCTGTGTCTTTGTTGAAGATGTTCTTCTCCCTGCTCCTTTCCACCGTGCGCTAGAAACTGAGGCAATAAATTAACTGAGAACTAAGGACATTTCCTCATAGACTTCTATACAATCTCCCTTCTTTTAAAGACCGGAGAAGGTGCCTATAAGGAACCGTCATTTACTAAGTGAACATCACGCTGATTTAAAGAAGACTTGTAACTAGAGATTGGGACCATAAACTCATCACGGAGATGATGCTAATCCTTTAAAAAAAGTCAAGCTTCCAAAACCCAAATCAGAAGAGGAAGTTGGTGTTAAGTAGTTGCTTTGAAGGTCCCTTCTCTCTTGCCGGCAGCCATCAGATAAGACTTTTCATTTGTGTTGACTTTACTCTTTATATTATTATTACGGCTCATTCAGCTTCTGAAAACGTGAGCAGAAAGCGACCTCTCTCTGTCACTGTCTCTTCACGAGGGCTCACTTCCTCCAGAGGTGGGAAGTAGTGGAGTAGAAATACTTTGTTACTGCACTTAAGTACATGTTTCTGGTATCAGTACTTTACTCCACTACTTATTTTTCTGATTACTTTCTACTTCTTACATGTTGAACTCAAATACCTGTACTTTCTACTTCTTACATGTTGAACTCAAATACCTGTACTTTCTACTTCTTACATGTTGAACCCAAATACCTGTACTTTCTACTTCTTACATGTTGAACCCAAATACCTGTACTTTCTACTTCTTACATTTTCCAAACAGGCTGGTTCCTTTAGTCTGAATGTGAAAAAACTGTATACAAGTACTTCAGTACAGCAGGACTACTACCATTTGACGGGAGACATACAATTACACAATGCAGACAGGAAAACAACACACACACACACACAGGAAACAGATTGTACAGCCGAGTTGAACTCCATAACAGGAAAGGCAGGGCAATGAGGAGTTACTCAGAGACAGAGAGACGTTACTGTCTTCAGAACATCAGCTGAGAGTTTGGGAATCTTATAGATAGATAGATAGATAGATAGATAGATAGATAGATAGATAGATAGATAGATAGATAGATAGATAGATAGATAGATAGGTAGATAGATATATAGGTAGATAGATAGATAGATAGATAGATAGATAGATAGATAGATAGGAAGCCAAATTACAACAGAATCCAAACTACAGGTCTTTTATAAGAAAGGAGAAACTCAAACTATGTGGCAGTGAGGGTTAACCCCTAACCCTAACCCTAACCCTGTTACTTAACAATTATTTTAAAATTATTTATCTATTTACCTAATATATCATATTTCAATAACTTGCATGTAGACTCTTATTGCACTATTTCACTTTTTAAACTATTTTTCTTCTTGTATTTGCTATTTACTTGCACTATATTTTTCTGTTTCTGTGTTTTGTGTTGCTCTGTTGGAGAAGCCTGTGACACAAGATTTTCATCGACATAAATACACTGTAGCTATGTTCGTTTGACAAATGAAGAACCTTGAGTGAGTTCTCTGCCAGCAAGAGGTGAATAAATCATAATAATATGTTAAAAAGTCTGAAAAACCGTGAAGTTTTCTGATAAAGTCTGGTTCCATCATCCCCAATAAGACGGGATCTCTTAGAGTAGTAGTAAACATACGACTCGCTGACACAATGTGGACTAAAGTCATTCTTAATAAAGTAGAAGGAGTATTCCTCATGTTGCTGCGTCACCTCAAATGCCCCTGGAAACATTACACTGATCAAAAACCACACACACCTCTTAAAACAGGCTTGAAATGAAGGCAATGACCACAAAACACCTGGAAACAATATATCCTCTAGAAACTCCTTGAAACTCATTACAAATCCCAAATATCACAACTCATGGAAAGTCATTTAAAAAAGAAACTATAAAAAGGTCCTGGAAACTCATTAAAAATCACAAAGTATTCTACAGATTCATTTAAAATCATCAATTATCTCTAAATATCCTCCAAACACCTCTGGATACTCCCAGTATCTTATGAAAAAATCCCTCATATAAAAACTCCTTTTCAAATATCATCAAAAAACTCATTAAGCATCACAACATGTACAAACACTAATTTATAGTTGGAAAATATCATCAAAAATGTGAAATAAACTCATTAAAATTCACCAAATATCCTCCAAAATCATAAGAAAATCCCTAAAAGTACTACAAGAGGTCCTGGGAAATGAGTTTGAATCCCAACATTTCATCCAAAAGCTCCTGGAAACTCATTAAAAATCACAAAATATTCAAAAACTCAGACAACAAGAAGACTCCTTAATTCTAACACGTTAAAAATGTGAAGTTAAAAAAGGCTGGAAGATGGATCCAGAAGATCCTGGAAATGTGAAGAAGTGATGCTGAGAGTGAGTTATTAAGGATGTGACTGAAACACCACATTTTGGGGGAAATAATCAGCATTTAAAGTACATTTAAGTGACATTAAATGTGACTTTCTGACTGTTTCTCTTCTCACTGAACACCAGAACATCAGACTTTAATTAAACATGTAATTAAAGAACATCAAAATCCACAATGCACCGCAGTCTCCGAACCCATAGAGACACAAATCACTTTAATGGACTTCAGTTAAAAACGGAATAAAGTGTTTAACTCACCGTGCAGAAGAGGGTCTGATATTCCTTGATGATGCACCGTAATTTAGGAGTTTATTACCGGTCAGTGTTTACCGGACAGTTTTTACCGGACAGTGTTTACCGAACTGAGTCTACCTGCAGTTTAAAGTGAACTCATATAGGAGGAGAGGAAACTCATGATGCCTTCAGGGACCGCTCGGAAAAATCTAAACTCAGAAATATAACTGTCAAATCACAACGTGCGGACAATTGTTTTTTCATTGTTTTTATTTTAATGGTCAGTGGCGGCTGGTGGAAAATATTTTAATTGGGACTGTGGAAGTGGTGACCAATCCATATTAGGGAATGTTGAGAAATGACCCCTTAAATTATGACTTCTGGTGATGTTAGAGGGGGGGGGGGGACACATTGAGGCTTAAAAATATGAGAAGACTGATCAAAACCTCCATAATCTTCAGTGTGGTTAGCTATGAATCTTCCAAAAACTTTGAAACACCTTGTCCTGGACATAGTTTCTACATAAACTGTGCAACAGTACAGTAGGCCCACACAAACTGCAGAACACTGTTTCTTTGGGAACACTCAAATGATTTAATTCCCATTTAAAATCAGGACACTAAATACGAACATTATATGCAGACACAGACTTGGTTCAGAAACACAGAAATATTAGAAAACAGAGCATTAAGGCAACAAATCTAGTTTGATGGATGCAGTCAAAACTCAACTATATAATATACATCAAAACTCAACTATGTAGCCAAATGGGATCACAGGAACTAAGATGAAGTGTGTGTGTGTGTGTGTGTGTGTGTGTGTGTGTGTGTGTGTGTGTGTGTGTGTGTGTGTGTGTGTGTGTGTGTGTGTGTGTGTGTGTGTGTGTGTGTGTGTGTGTGTGTGTGTGTGTGTGTGTGTGTGTGTGTGTGTGTGTGTGTGTGTGTGTGTGTGTGTGTGTGTGTGTGTGTGTGAGAGATGGAGATCTTTAGGTTTGAGGAAGGCAGAGGATGCCCTCAACAGGCCAGTTAGAGAACTACAACATCTGGAGGAAAAGAAGGAAATAAATTGAATGTGTCCCTTTTAGAATACACATAAAACACACAAACACACAAATGTCAAGGCATAGAGACAGGTGTGACTCACTCGAAAAAAGGAGGCTCTGGACACCTCACTCAGCCAGTCATATTTACAGAAAAAAAATCACACTGCTCTTTTCCCTCCATGTCATTTGAAATAGTGTACACAAAAAAGCAGATTTTTTTTAAGGGTCGGCCATCTGTGTTTGCTGCGAGAGCTTGTGTCTGTATGTGTGTGTGTGTGTGTGTGTGTGTGTGTGTGTGTGTGTGTGTGTGTGTGTGTGTGTGTGTGTGTGTGTGTGTGTGTGTGTGTGTGTGTGTGTGTGTGTTTATTTGTAAAGGAATGTTGCCCTTCTCTCCTTCTGAGTGGCAAACCTCTCAATGACTCTGGTGTTGAAGTCAGGAATGCTCCGAATGAGTTTTTTCTCGATTGACAGCATAGCCAGAGCATTCAGGCGATCCTGTGTCATGCTGTTCCTCAAGAAAGTCTTGATCCTTTTCAGAATGGAAAAGCACCTCTCTGCCTCAGCCGTAGCCATGGGTGTGGTTACAAGAACCTTCAGAAGACTGACAGTCTCTGTGAATGTCTCCTGCAGATTGTTGTCAATGAAGAACTGGAGCAGAGTAACTGCACCACTGCAAGCCCTGAACTGGTCATTGTCAGAGACGACGGACAGTTCCGTCTTGAGCTTTGCCTTGTCCAGTAGAGGGTAGGCCTCCACAGTTGTTTCCAGTGCTGCTTCAGGGAATGTTCTGCTGTGCTGCTGGAACAGGTCTCCTTGCAGGAGGGTGGAGCTGATGAGGTGTTTGGTGAAGGAAAATCTCTCCTTTGCGTGACTCAGTATGGAATCACATACCTATGAAATAATGCACAAGGAAAAATCAAGACATAATAAATAACAGAATCACCTTTTCACATCTATCAGTCATAATGTCATTAGTGTCCCCTTATAAGATGTGTAACAAACAAAGAGCTTTCTTGTGAATGGAACCTATCAGAATAACAGGACATCTATCTGAGCGTCAACAGAACAATATTACTGTTTAAAATTAAGTCACTACAATATATACATTTAATGACTATGTTTACACTTCATTCATTCATTGTTGGGCCCTTTCTGTCCACTGTGGTTGCTTCTGGAGGCCTAACCCTTTTCTGATTTGTCTTGATCCCCTTTGAAATGTAGAGACTGTGGGACACTTCTTGCAGTTTAGGCCTTGTTAAGTGTATACAATTCAGAATGTAATAAGCAATAGGCCTTTCCATGTGGATAGTTTAACTTGCCCCTATTTATTGAATTTACAGAAAATGGGCATTATTGTGAAATGTATCATTATTGTGATATGAAATTACCTATATTATGAAAGGAGCTTTTGGTCATAGAACACGTTCCTATTACTGCTTACCTCTCTAGCCAACAGCTGATGCTCTTCATGTCCAAGTGCCCTCCGTTTCTTTGTGGGCAGCTGCTGCACAGATCCACTGATTTCACCAGAAGGAATGGAGTCCCTGATCCAAACCACAAGTAACCATGTACAATTACTCATTGTGGCAAGAATTGACAAATTAGGTTTGACTATTTTAAATAGTAGTCAGAAATACACCTTATAAACGTTATATAATATATACATTTCCAGTTAGCCTGTTTAAGATATTTAAATAAGTATGTATGAGTTGGTCTATTGTGTTCAGCTAAATCACATTTAGGTTTCACAGATTTCCTATAATAAGCATTTCTCAGCCATTGTAAATAATGATTTACCTGATTGTTTGTATGCTGCTGGTGAACCTCTCGATGATCCTGTGATGAAGACAGAGTCGATGTTCCTCTTCTGCAGTTGGCTAAACAGCATGTCTACATGTGGCATTATCTTGTGGAACAATGTCAGGAAAAAGAAAAAAAAGTCATCTTCCATCATTCTCACAAAGCCCCCGGCTTCTCTCGCTGTTATGGGATCAAAGTCACCGGAGTCTCTGATTGTCTGGAAACATCTCAGGATGTTCTCCTTGTGCTCATAGACAGTGTTAACAGCACGACTGTGAAAGTTCCATCTTGTTGTGGAAGTGCCAGGAAGTCTGTGTGCCACCACTTGATCCAGGATCGCAGTTCGCTTAAATGACCTGGAGAAAAATGCAGCAAATCCACCAAGGTCTGAAAAAAATGTTCTCATCTTGGGGATGTGGGATGTTGCCTGCTGCATAATGAGGTTCAGCTGATGCGCATAGCAGTGGACATAGTGCGCACTACTGTACACATCCTTCACTTTCCGCTGAACTCCACCTTTAGCTCCCCTCATCACCGCTGCACCGTCATATGCTTGGGCGATTAGTTTGCCGTGTTGTCCATCAGGGAGGATAGTGCCCAGCCTCTCCATCAGCGCGGTGGCAACTGTGTCAGCCAGGGGCGTCGCCTGGACCTGGAAACATTCGGGGCTTAGCCCACAGTGGCGGCGCTACAGTCGAATTTTCTACTGCAAGACTCCCCACAAGCACATACACAATTGCGCCATCTGGTGTCACAAACGTGTGCCTGCATTAGCTTTGTTACGGCAATGGATTGTGGGAGATTCTCATAGCACGAGAACACACTGAAAAGTTACCGAAGTAACGAGAAAGCACATGAGGTCTATGACAAGACCAAGGCCCTGTGCAATGATCTTGATATTCCCGAAACTGTGACACAGACAGTGTTGTGCTAGTTACTGAAAACCAGTAACTAGTTACCATTACTAGTTACTTCATTTCAAAAGTAACTCAGATACTTTACTGATTACTTACACCAAAAAGTAATGCGTTACTGTGAAAAGTAACGTTTTAGTTACTTAAAAAAAGTATGCCTAAGTAATGCCCTTATAGCCTTCATTTCAGTACTGTTATTGCATTGGAGAATAATACAATCTGTTGATCAACTTGACATGCATTATATGCAATCTGGATTGCATAGATATTAGCTGGCTTTCCATTTTTGTATATTCTTTCTCCAGGTAGTTGGAACAACTTTTCCGTCCCATATGCCGTGTGCCGCCCGGACATGGTATCATGCTAACTAGCTCCCTGAAAGCGGATGACTCCACTGTAGCAATAGCCTGCATGTGTTCTACAACATACCGTGCAATGGCTTTATCGACTTTTCCCTGGCTAGCAGTCCCTTGGTTAAAATCCAGCCGCTGTTGCTTAGGTGGAGGTGGAGTGGCGTCGGCTGAGTCTGGGTCTGTGCCGGTCTTAGTTACTAGCTTCGTCCCAGCATGTTGTTTTTGCAGATGTTTTAAGAGATTTGAATGACTGGTTTGGGCAGTAGATAAGCTCTTTGACCCGCCAGGACACAACTTACATTTAACAGAAACTTTCTTTTCTTTGTGCTCGACAAAAGTGAAATAGTGAGAATATCTCCAGGTGGAGAAACTAGACTTGAGCTCCGCCGCCATGATAGTCTTGTTAGTAAACAACACAAACACGCCCACAGCCCGTCTCCGCATGTGACACAGGAAGTATCTAAGTACATTTACTCAAGTACTGTACTTAAGTACAGTTCTCATCTCTGTTCGCCTGGATGTTGACTATATAAAAAAACTAACGCAGTAACGGAGTAACGCACCATGTAGTAACGGTAACTGAGTTACTGAATTTAAAAAGTAATGCGTTAGAGTACTAGTTACTTTGTAACGCGTTAGTCCCAACACTGCCTCTGACCCCCCTGTGGCCCCCTAACAATGAAACGTTTTTTTTTTGTTTTTTTTAAATGTATATTTTCTGGTACTCGGTTTGCCAAAAACCGCGTAATGTGAGATTGTGCAGACACCCTTATGTAAAGTAGAGATGTAACTGTTCATTGCCTTTATTTTTATATAAATATGGTGTTAGTGCAAACATTGCACTATAACTTAAGCTGAAGCTAACAGTAATAACTATAAGATATATCTGAAATAAATAAGTGTACTGAAACAAATACCAATAACTGTATTGCATTGTTTTCTTATGCGCAATTACTTCATACTGTCTAGTTCTCTTTTTCGTCCTGCATTTATTGTGCCCCCCTCAGAAAATAACTGGCCCCCCAGTGGCCCCCCCAGTCAAATTGGTCTAGAACCGCCACTGCCGCAGGGAGCTAGCTTGCTGACCCCCCTGGGTCATTAGCATACAAAGGGGGTCATAACGGGGTCATTAGCATACAAAGGGGGTCATAACGGGGTCATTAGCATACAAAGGGGGTCATCACGGGGTCATTAGCATACACAGGGGGTCATAACGGGGTCATTAGCATACAAAGGGGGTCATAACGGGGTCATTAGCATACAAAGGGGGTCATAACGGGGTCATTAGCATACACAGGGGGTCATAACGGGGTCATTAGCATACAAAGGGGTCATAACGGGGTCATTAGCATACACAGGGGGTCATAACGGGGTCATTAGCATACAAAGGGGGTCATCACGGGGTCATTAGCATACACAGGGGGTCATAACGGGGTCATTAGCATACAAAGGGGTCATAACGGGGTCATTAGCATACACAGGGGGTCATAACGGGGTCATTAGCATACAAAGGGGTCATAACGGGGTCATTAGCATACAAAGGGGGTCATAACATATGTTTAATCACATGATATTTTTTAATTGAAAGGTGAATTTATAAAGATAATATGGGGTTTCCGACAATGTGTTGCAACAGCTAAAGTTGACCCCCTGCTGGGGCCGAGCGTCAGAGACTGACATGTTCCTTAGTGTTTTCACAATGTTTTCACAGAAGACTCAGACACTGAAACCATGAAATCCTTTTATTATGGATATCAAATAATATATTTAAAAAGCATATTGAAGTCGGTGTGAAGCCTGGAAATAATCTCCAGCTTTACATTTATTATGTCTCTAAACATTTATTTCCTCTGTCAAAGTGGTTCAATCCTTGAACAGAAACCACATGTTTTATAAAAGATAAATGAGATTTGGATGGATTTTATACAGAAACCTGAGACTCTAACATACAAAGACAAAATAAATCTACATATATTTATACTTATTTATATTCAAAAAGGCAGTAAAATGATGCCAAGTATCACACGCTGATTGCTGGGGCCTCGTTACAGAAAAGTATCTTCTGATCAAATAAATATACCTGGCAGTATAAAAAAAGCCATTACAGTTTGCTCCACTTTTACTTGTCGCAAAAATTAAAATGATGCTTTAATGCTAATTATAATCCAGTGATTTCATATATATATATTTCAGAAAATTCGAAATGATTTGTGCTTTTTTGTTACTTTTAAGTATTTGGATGCTCATGGATGCTTAAGTATATTATACACATTCTGATTATGCCTACTGTTATCTTAATACACATTATTGCCTCTGCATTGGATTATTATCTGATAATAACTAAATAATTAACTCCGTCTGAAAGCAGAAGTCGAGGGCAAATTATTGCAAGTCTCTTCAGTGCGCATGTCACAAAATGATTTAAAAAGAAAAGCCAAATTCTGGAAAAACAAAAAAAAGAAGTGACATTTTGTAAAAATAGATTCAACTTATTGTCGTTACGTAGTACAGGTACCAGGTAACGAATCGGTTTCTCTGCATTTGACCCATCCTAGTGTTAGGAGCAGTGGGCTGCCATTTTGAACGGCGCCCGGGGAGCAGTGTAGGGAACGGTGCCTTGCTCAGGGACACCTCGGTAGCACTTGGTCTTTCCGGGACTTGAACTGGTGACCTTCCAGTTGCCAAGCCAAGTCCCTATGGACTTCGCCACCACCGCCCCAAAAAGTCAAATTCTAAGAAAAAAAGTCGAAATTTGAGATGCATTGTGGGACATGTAGTTTATGGACATCGTACTTCTGTAAATCGGCCTGTAACCGTATAATAAACATATTATATTCTTTCAGAGCTCTTGCGGGGCCACATGAAATGAAGTCGCGGGCCGGATTTGGCCCCCGGGCCTTGAGTTGGACACCCCTGATTTAAAGTCTTTATGTTCTGATATCCTCGTGCATCCCGAGTAATTTAGAATTCAAAATGTGGGAAAGAAGATGGGATTTCCTTCTTAAATGCAGATTTAAAATCCTAAAGGTCATCCCAGCAGTAAACTGAGACAGGTGACGATTAAAGAGTCAGTTTCCTTTACAAACATATACAATGTAAATGTTTTAGCGTAATGTTAAGGCTTCGTTTGGTAATTGAACGCACCGTATCCTCACACACAGAGGAAACATACAAAAAAAACTAATCTAAATATATTTATACTTATTTTTATAATAAACAAGCTGTAAAAATGAGTTTCAAATGCTGATTGCTGGGGCCTCGTTACGGAAAGATAGATCCATTATTCTGCACTCGACCTGTAATGCCTGTTTCCTTCATTAGTGGAGATACACAAGCCATAATATCAGCGCCTGTATAAACGATTTCCGATACAGAAACACGCTTAATTAGTTTTAACCTAATTGCAAGACTCTTTTCTGTAATGGAGGTAATATTTTTTTTATATGCCAACTGGAAATGCAACTGGCAAATTAGTATAACTCGTGTTTTTCGTAAATATCTTTGGTAGCCACTGTGATAAATTAATATAAAAGATATATATATATATATTGATGTATTTATAAAGAGATGAATATATATATATATATAAAATGATTTTAATATTACATTTTGTGGTCATTTTAAAGCCTTTATTTGGCATACCTGTATATTTAAAGATTTCTACCTAAGAAAAAGGACTGTGTAGTCAAAGCTAAAATCCTTCTCTACAATAAGATGGAGTTTCTTTCCTTAATGCAGTTAGGACATGTGTTTCTGTAACACAAAACATGGATACAACCACATACAACTGCAGTTTTAAGAGTCAGTTTCCTGTCTTGAAGAACAATTAGTCTAACGATGTTTAGCATAATGATAAGGCTTCGTTTGGTCATTGAACGCACCGTATCTTCACACAGAGGAGACCATGAAGGCACCAGTTAGTAATTTCTATCGATCACAGGTGAGTTACTGCAATCTACTTTCTACTTCTTACATGTTGAACCCAAATACCTGTACTTTCTACTTCTCTCATGTTGAACTCAAATACCTGTACTTTCTACTTCTTACATGTTGAACTCAAATACCTGTACTTTCTACTTCTTACATGTTGAACACAAATACCTGTACTTTCTACTTCTTACATGTTGAACCCAAATACCTGTACTTTCTACTTCTTACATGTTGAACTCAAATACCTGTACTTTCTACTTCTTACATGTTGAACTCAAATACCTGTACTTTCTACTTCTCTCATTTCCCAAACAGCTGGTTCCTTTAGTCTTAATGTGTGTTTGGTGGCGTGATCATTATTCTTTAGAGTCATTGCGTGCCTATTGATTTGAACACGATCCGTGTATCCATCATTTCCTGGTCTTCTCTAAAGAAGAGGGACCAATGGAAACGTTGTCATGTTGCCGTTGTTCAGCATGGAAACATTCATTAGCTAACAATGACATTATTGTTCTATTAATATAAAGGGAGGTCAGGTACTCTTTAAAACAGCTGCTAGTTATGGGTACTTTTTACTGAAGTACATTTCAGAGCCTCTTTACTTTTACTTGAGTAAAGAAGTTTAGTCAGTACTTCTACTTTCACCAGAGTATTTTAAACACGAGTATCTGTACTTCTACTTGAGTAAAGGATGTGTGAAGACAAACGTGTTTTGTGACATTGGGTTCGATTTGACTATAGGGGGTTATATATATATATATATATATGTGAGATATGTTTATAAGATGGAGCAGGCGGAGGGGTATTTGGCAGCGAACACCTGGTTCTCCACCCCGTAGACGAAGAAGCTGAAGTCCTTCCCGCTGTACGTGTAGATAGCGTGGGTGAGAGGAACCAGCTCGATGGTCTGCCGCTGAGAGAGGGAGGGGAGAGAGTGGTGAGAGTCATCTTTAGGGAGGGAAATGTACGGTCATTATGCATCACTTTGTAGTTTTTAAACATCAATTTTGATATTAGCATCACTTTTTGTAGTCATTTGACACCCTTTTGTAGTCTTTTTGTTAATTTGTAGTCCTTTTGTCCCTTTGTAGTCATTTGGCACCCTTTAGTAGTCTGTTTGTTACTTTGTAGTCCTTTGGCACCCTTTTGTAGTCTTTTTGTTACTTTGTAGTCCTTTAGCACCCTTTTGTAGTCTTTATAGTCCTTTGGCACCCTTTAGTAGTCTGTTTGTTACTTTGTAGTCCTTTAGTACCCTTTTGTAGTCTTTTTGTCCCTTTGTAGTCCTTTGGCACCCTTTAGTAGTCTGTTTGTTACTTTGTAGTCCTTTGGCACCCTTTTGTAGTCTTTTTGTTACTTTGTAGTCCTTTAGCACCCTTTTGTAGTCTTTGTAGTCCTTTGGCACCCTTTAGTAGTCTGTTTGCTACTTTGTAGTCCTTTGGTAGTGTTTTTGTTACTTTGTAGTCCTTTAGCACCCTTTTGTAGTCTTTGTGTTACTTTGTAGTCCTTTGGTAGTCTTTTTGTTACTTTGTAGTCCTTTAGCACCCTTTTGTAATCTTTGTGTTACTTTGTAGTCCTTTGGCACCCTTTTGTAGTCTTTTTGTTACTTTGTAGTCCTTTGGCACCCTTTTGTAGTCTTTTTTTGTTACTTTGTAGTCCTTTAGCACCCTTTTGTATTCTTTGTAGTCCTTTGGCACCCTTTAGTAGTCTGTTTGTTACTTTGTAGTCCTTTGGTAGTGTTTTTGTTACTTTGTAGTCCTTTAGCACCCTTTGGTAGTCTTTGTGTTACTTTGTAGTCCTTTGGTAGTCTTTTTGTTACTTTGTAGTCCTTTAGTACCCTTTTGTAGTCTTTTTGTCCCTTTGTAGTCATTTGGCACCCTTTAGTAGTCTGTTTGTTACTTTGTAGTCCTTTGGCACCCTTTTGTAGTCTTTTTGTTACTTTGTAGTCCTTTAGCACCCTTTTGTAGTCTTTATAGTCCTTTGGCACCCTTTAGTAGTCTGTTTGTTACTTTGTAGTCCTTTAGTACCCTTTTGTAGTCTTTTTGTCCCTTTGTAGTCCTTTGGCACCCTTTAGTAGTCTGTTTGTTACTTTGTAGTCCTTTGGCACCCTTTTGTAGTCTTTTTGTTACTTTGTAGTCCTTTAGCACCCTTTTGTAGTCTTTGTAGTCCTTTGGCACCCTTTAGTAGTCTGTTTGCTACTTTGTAGTCCTTTGGTAGTGTTTTTGTTACTTTGTAGTCCTTTAGCACCCTTTTGTAGTCTTTGTGTTACTTTGTAGTCCTTTGGTAGTCTTTTTGTTACTTTGTAGTCCTTTAGCACCCTTTTGTAATCTTTGTGTTACTTTGTAGTCCTTTGGCACCCTTTTGTAGTCTTTTTGTTACTTTGTAGTCCTTTGGCACCCTTTTGTAGTCTTTTTGTTACTTTGTAGTCCTTTAGCACCCTTTTGTAGTCTTTGTAGTCCTTTGGCACCCTTTAGTAGTCTGTTTGTTACTTTGTAGTCCTTTGGTAGTGTTTGTGTTACTTTGTAGTCCTTTAGCACCCTTTGGTAGTCTTTGTGTTACTTTGTAGTCCTTTGGTAGTCTTTTTGTTACTTTGTAGTCCTTTGGCACCCTTTTGTAGTCTTTTTGCTACTTTGTAGTCCTTTGGCACCCTTTGGTAGTCTTTTTGTTACTTTGTAGTCCTTTAGCACCCTTTTGTAGTCTTTGTAGTCCTTTAGCACCCTTTTGTAGTATTGTTGCTACTTTGTAGTCCTTTAGCACCCTTTTGTAGTCTTTTTGTTACTTTGTAGTCCTTTAGCACCCTTTTGTAGTATTGTTGCTACTTTGTAGTCCTTTAGCACCCTTTTGTAGTCTTGTTGCTACTTTGTAGTCCTTTTGTAGTCTTTTTGCTACTTTGTAGTCTCTGTTGATGTCTTGTAGTCATTATGCATCACTTTTTGTAGTCTTTTTGGATGTTCTTTAAGTCATTTTGTGTCACTTTGTAGTCATTTGGAACCTTTTTGTAGTCTTGTTGTTACTTTGTAGTCCCTGTTATTGTTTTGTGTCATTTTGTCGTCTTTTTGCATCACTTTCTAGTCATTTTGAAATACTTTGTAGTGTTTTTGTGTCACTGTATTTTTTTTTCTACATCTCTTTTTGGTTGTAGTGTTTCAATTCGTAATCTTTTTCACCATTCTGTAGTCTTTGAGCATTTTTTGTTGTTGTTTTGAGTTGATTTGTAGTAATTTTTTCCTTAACTTGGTCATCTGGGCGCTGGGTGCAAAACACCCTTATGAGGTTTTTAAGTATCTTTTATGGTTGTTTTGTTGTCTTTTCTTTCTCACTTTGTGGTCTTTTAGCTTCTCTTTGGCTTGTTTTTTGTCATTTTGTAGTCATTTTCTATACTTTGTAGTCTTGTATATCTCTCCTTGTGGTTGTTTTACATCTCCCTTCAGTTTTTTGCCTCTCTTTCAGACACATTTTGAGGTCCATGTTTGTGTGCACCTGCTGCAGGATGCGGCTGGTGGAGCTGAAGCGCCCGTAGTGTTCGTTGATCATCTTTGTGGTAACATCACAGATCTCCTGATCGGGGAAACCCTGGATGGGATAAACCTGGAGGGAAGGAGAAGACACACACACATCGTCGTATTGTCATACTGATATTTTGTACAAACTGTGAAGTCCACTGAGACAAATGTAACATTTGTGATATTGGGCTATATAAATAAACATTGATTGATTGATTAACATCAACACAGACTGAACCCTCTGCTGGTTGATGTCAGCAGGTGGTGAGCAGTGGTGTGTGTGCTATGTGACAACTACCACACACACCACAACTTCTAATCGATTGCTACAGAGCGCAGGAGGTCTGGGGTAAATGTAAATATGAAAGGTCCTCTATTATGAAAAATCCACTTCTTCATGTCTCTTCTACATCAACATGTGTCCCCTCTTCTTCATGTCTCTTCTACATCAACATGTGTCCCCTCTTCTTCATGTCTCTTCTACATCAACATGTGTCCTCTCTTCTCCATGTCTCTTCTACATCAACATGTGTCCCCTCTTCCTCATGTCTCTTCTACATCACCATGTGTCCCCTCTTCTCCATGTCTCTTCTACATCAACATGTGTCCCCTCTTCTTCATGTCTCTTCTACATCAACATGTGTCCCCTCTTCTTCATGTCTCTTCCACATCAACATGTGTCCCCTCTTCTTCATGTCTCTTCTACATCAACATGTGTCCCCTCTTCTTCATGTCTCTTCTACATCAACATGTGTCCCCTCTTCTTCATGTCTCTTCTACATCAACATGTGTCCCCTCTTCTCCATGTCTCTTCTACATCAACATGTGTCCCCTCTTCTCCATGTCTCTTCTACATCAACATGTGTCCCCTCTTCTCCATGTCTCTTCTACATCACCATGTGTCCCCTCTTCTTCATGTCTCTTCTACATCAACATGTGTCCCCTCTTCTTCATGTCTCTTCTACATCAACATGTGTCCCCTCTTCTTCATGTCTCTTCTACATCAACATGTGTCCCCTCTTCTTCATGTCTCTTCTACATCAACATGTGTCCCCTCTGTGGAAAGAGACTCTGAAAGTTTCAGGAACAAAGATTCTCTCTTTTTGATCCATTTCTATAAAAACCTGTCTGAAAATCAGCTGAGCAGATTTTGGCCACTTTATGATGTCATAACGATGTTTTGTCTTGTGTAACCATTAGCCAATCAGCAACCAAGGTAACACCCCCCCCTTCCCCATTATCACCTGAATCTCCTCCTAGAGCTCCATTGAGTTATTTGTAACCAAATGTCTCTCAGAGGGGCGTGGGGAGGGGCTCCTTATTTTCATCTAAAGTAACAGACAGAGAATCAGCATTTTGGAAACAGGCCTGAAACAGAGGGGATTATGGGTAAAGCTGCAATGATCTGTTTGGTGTTTCAGCCAATCAGAGACAGGCTCTGGATATATCTGAGACCTATAATATCTTGATGAAGAACAGTATAATAGGGGACCTTTAACTACAATTCAGTAATGTACTGTATATTCAGAGAGAAGGTGGACAAACTTCTCCAGCTGGTGATCTGTATCACATGCATGCAGATATGGAATTAACAGCGGCACTATAATTAAACATATCCTAACAGAATTAAGGAGAAAAAGCCTTGAGAAATCAGACTTTCCCATGGACCATAATGAGTCTGTGATTGAACAATGTACTTTCTGCACCTCTGCCCTCCGAAATACTGTTGTTTTGTGCATGTTTCTGTGTATTATGTGTATTTTCAATGTAGTGTTTTGTGTATGTCTATTATGTATTGTCAAAACAAAAAGAAAGTTTTCAAAAAGAAAAGGAGGAAAGGGACAAAAGTGAGCAGTGGTTTGTTTTCACCAGGTTACTCTCATCGATGAAGAAAGGGTCTCCTGAAACATTCTCAAAGTTCTTGTCGGGGAAATCCGGCTGGCGGTCGGGGATAAAGTTGCTAATGTTGTTCTTCCTGCAAACCCAAAAAACGTATTTTTAAACCTAAAAAAGACGATGAAGCAGACGTGCAGAAGCAGGAGTTCTTACCATGTGACCGTGAGCTGGATGGAGTGCAGCATGTTCTGACTGCCCTGACACACAGAGCAGGTCTTATAGCCCATCCCATGGCAGGAGATGCACCTGAGAGGAGGAGCAGGAGAAAGCATCAGATGGTGGAATATTATTCAGCCTAAAGTCACAATCAGAAATCCTTTGTGGTCCAGCGCGTCCACAGCTCAACTTTAAAGTCTTTTCTCATCACTTTGTAGTCATTTAGGGTCTCTAGTTCGTACTCATGAAGCGTCACTCTGTAGACTTCTTGGACCCTTTTGTAGTCTTTCAGCGTCCGTGTAGTAAGGTTTAAGGTTGTATTGTAGTCCGTCTTAATGCCATCAACCTGCCACTAAGTAGTCTTTTTGCAACACTAAGTAGTCTTTTTGCAACACTTAGTAGTCTTTTTGCAACACGTAGTAGTCTGTTTGCAACACTAAGTAGTCTTTTTGCAACACTTAGTAGTCTTTTTGCAACACTTAGTAGTCTTTTTACAACACTAAGTAGTCTTTTTGCAACACTAACTAGTCTTTTTGCAACACTTAGTCGTCTTTTTGCAACAATTAGTCGTCTTTTTGCAACACTAAGTAGTCTTTTTGCAACACGTAGTCGTCTTTTTGCAACACGTAGTCGTCTTTTTGCAACACGTAGTCGTCTTTTTGCAACACTTAGTAGTCTTTTTGCAACACTTAGTCGTCTTTTTGCAACACGTAGTCGTCTTTTTGCAACACTTAGTCCTCTTTTTGCAACACGTAGTCGTCTTTTTGCAACACTAAGTAGTCTTTTTGCAACACTTAGTCCTCTTTTTGCAACACTTAGTCGTCTTTTTGCAACACTTAGTAGTCTATTTGCAACACTTAGTCGTCTTTTTGCAACACTTAGTAGTCTTTTTGCAACACTAAGTTGTCTTTTTGCAACACTTAGTAGTCTTTTTGCAACACTTAGTTGTCTTTTTGCAACACTTAGTCCTCTTTTTGCAACACGTAGTCGTCTTTTTGCAACACTAAGTAGTCTTTTTGCAACACTAAGTAGTCTTTTTGCAACACTTAGTAGTCTTTTTGCAACACTTAGTAGTCTTTTTGCAACACGTAGTAGTCTTTTTGCAACACTTAGTAGTCTTTTTGCAACACTTAGTCGTCTTTTTGCAACACTTAGTAGTCTTTTTGCAACACTTAGTCGTCTTTTTGCAACACTTAGTAGTCTTTTTGCAACACTTAGTAGTCTTTTTGCAACACTTAGTTGTCTTTTTGCAACACTAAGTAGTCTTTTTGCAACACTAAGTAGTCTTTTTGCAACACGTAGTCGTCTTTTTGCAACACGTAGTCGTCTTTTTGCAACACTTAGTAGTCTTTTTGCAACACTTAGTAGTCTTTTTGCAACACTTAGTCGTCTTTTTGAAACACGTAGTCGTCTTTTTGCAACACTAAGTAGTCTTTTTGCAGCATTTAGTAGTCTTTTTGCAACACGTAGTCGTCTTTTTGCAACACTTAGTAGTCTTTTTGCAACACTAAGTAGTCTTTTTGCAACACTTAGTAGTCTTTTTGCAACACTTAGTAGTCTTTTTGCAACACTAAGTTGTCTTTTTGCAACACTAAGTAGTCTTTTTGCAACACTTAGTAGTCTTTTGCAACACTTAGTAGACTTTTTGCAACACTAAGTAGTCTTTTTGCAACACTTAGTAGTCTTTTTGCAACACTTAGTCGTCTTTTTGCAACACTTAGTAGTCTTTTTGCAACACTTAGTCATCTTTTTGCAACACTTAGTAGTCTTTTTGCAACAATAAGTTGTCTTTTTGCAACACTTAGTAGTCTTTTTGCAACACTTAGTTGTCTTTTTGCAACAATTAGTCGTCTTTTTGCAACAATTAGTCGTCTTTTTGCAACACTAAGTAGTCTTTTTGCAACACGTAGTCGTCTTTTTGCAACACGTAGTCGTCTTTTTGCAACACGTAGTCGTCTTTTTGCAACACTTAGTAGTCTTTTTGCAACACTTAGTCGTCTTTTTGCAACACGTAGTCGTCTTTTTGCAACACTTAGTAGTCTTTTTGCAACACTTAGTCGTCTTTTTGCAACACTTAGTTGTCTTTTTGCAACACTAAGTAGTCTTTTTGCAACACTAAGTAGTCTTTTTGCAACACTTAGTCGTCTTTTTGCAACACTTAGTCGTCTTTTTGCAACACTCAGTTCAGGCTGAGCTCAGGCTGAGCTCAGGATGAGTTCAGGCTGAGTTCAGGCTGAGTTCAGGATGAGCTCAGGCTGAGTTCAGGCTGAGCTCAGGCTGAGTTCAGGCTGAGCTCAGGCTGAGTTCAGGATGAGTTCAGGCTGAGTTCAGGCTGAGCTCAGGCTGAGTTCAGGATGACTTCAGGCTGACTTCAGGATGAGTTCAGGCTGAGCTCAGGCTGAGCTCAGGCTGAGTTCAGGCTGAGTTCAGGCTGAGTTCAGGCTGAGTTCAGGCTGAGTTCAGGCTGAGTTCAGGCTGAGTTCAGGCTGAGTTCAGGCTGAGTTCAGGCTGAGTTCAGGCTGAGCTCAGGCTGGGAAATCCGCGGAGCCGCGGCTGAGAAAAGATAAGGGTAAAAGTGAGCGTTGAGTCTCTCACCTCTTGCGTCCTCGGCCGTTGCAGGAGTTGCAGCGTTTGTTTCTGGAGCGACCGTGACCGTGGCAGAACGGACAGCGTTTCTGCAGAATCAGAGAGAGAGAGGCAGCGTTTTATCCTACATTTTATATAAAACAAAGGTATGTTAACAAATACAGAGAGAGACGAGCTGAAACGATAAGTCGATCAACACGAAGACACCTTCATAACCCATTCCTCTTTACATTTTTGGGGAGGAAATATGCCAAATATTTATCATTTCTAGTTTTTAAACAAAGTAATATAATCAGTAATGTGGATTTAATGAGTTCAGGAAATGACATCACTTTACTGTAATGCAGCATTTCAAACCAGGAAAACACACTTAGGTCATGGTAAGATCATTTCAATCTAAGACGATACCCAGTCTTATATCCCAATATCGATATACTTTATAATAAATATATCATTTCTAAATTGTGAGGCGTTTCTTTGGCTCATGTTACCCAACCCATAACGTTCTCAAACTCTTAATAAATCCTTTAAATCAGGTTTAAAACAGGACGTCTCACCTGTCCTCTTCCATGGCAGCCGACACAGCGGGTTCTTCCACAGCCGTTACACTTGTGACACATCTAGAAAACACACAAATGCATTATGTTGGTAAAAGAAAAACACTA
Source organism: Pogonophryne albipinna (assembly GCA_028583405.1). NCBI lineage: Eukaryota > Metazoa > Chordata > Actinopteri > Perciformes > Artedidraconidae > Pogonophryne > Pogonophryne albipinna. The sequence continues at coordinate 29,882,651 of CM053260.1, forward strand.
AGAAGGACAATCATAGGAACAGAGTTTTACTTTGACGAAGGAGGAGTGTGGCACGCGGGCCTTCTCCACGCGGTCGCTGTATCTCTGAGGCAGCATCAGAGGGATGTCCCAGGGAGGAGGACTCGCTCCGTACTGAGGACCGTCCACCACCTGCCCTGTGGAACAACAACAGGACGCCATCTTCAACTTTTAACTAACGTCAGCACTGATTTTGTATCATATGACTTCACTGACTGGGCTAGTGGGAGAGAATCTACCTCTGGAGGGAACACAGGCATTCTAGCCTCTGCAGACCATTAACCTGCACTCACACCTATAGAACACACTACAGGAGAGGGAGCACCACAAAGAAGCATAATAGGGCCCCTTTAAAGAGCACATTTTTACCAGTGAAGGGTTCAAACTCCCAGGCGCTGGTTCTGGTCTCTGTGTACGTCTCCAGTCGATACTGCAGAAGAAGAGAAGCAGGAAATGATAAATGGAAGTGATCCCTTTTTATTTTGTTATTCTAAGTTACCCTTTGAAGCTGAGATGTATTTCTGTATATAAACAGCTCTGCAGGATTTGTAAAAGCAGGGTGTATGCAGGAATCCTGAAGTCACATGTAAAACCTTTTAAGACCTTTTTTAAGACCCTTTCCGTACATTTGAAGACCTCATCGCCACTTGGAGTTTTAACCGGTTACCTTGGCGACACACTTTACCTCACATTGACTATATACAGTATTGATTGTCCTTCCTCCTTATCTTCCAACCATTTGGACGCAGACTTGCATTTCCCCATAACGATGTTTAACAACCGGCGTAAACGGACCTTCTCGCTATCAAGCAGTGAGCGTGCGATGTCCTGTTCAGATGACGTCAAACCCAACGGGATGCCATCAATAAACTACACAGAATCAACTACACACCTACGCAATGATTACATTCAGGCAGACTGTAGAATACAACCTCTTTGGACCATTGATATACTTATTGAAGACAAGCTACAAAATGTAATACCTTGTAAAATGCCGTTTAATACTTTTTAATAGCCTTCATTTTCGCTAAATTGATTTATCAACTTTTAATACTTTTAAGACCCCGCAGACCCCCTGAGTATAAACTTAATATACAAGATTGAGAGACTACGTACAAAATGCTGAGGTCACATGACTACCATATCTGTCTGTAGTCACCATTACTACTGGAGCCAAGAGAAAGCTAACCATAGCTCCACTTTTGTGCAAGACATATGCGTCATTTATGCTGGGGACACGGGGGGTCACTTTTTAAATGAGAACACTTTGAGAAAGATATTCATGCACAAGAGAATATGTACATGTATCTCGAGAACAGTTAGCTTTACACGTGTTGGGTGTATCTCTGGACATACAGTATTCAACATGAGGTAACTTTGACCAGAAAATAGGAAAGCAACGTTGTGTCCTCTCTGCAGCAGCGGGCACAGACACTACGCTACAGTAGTTGTCAAAGGAAGTAATTTAAGTACAAAATTCTCCCTTAGTCTACTGACAATGAAATGACCCCAACACTTGCATGCAGATCAGAAACTTTAACAAACTTTTCATCCATGTTTGCCAATCTCTCGTGCAAACAGACCTCAGGAGCCAAAATGCTATTTAGCCGGAGTTTATTATTTGTATAATTATCATTTGTTTACGTCACTTTTATTTGTATTTGTTGAACACTTCTGGTAATAGTCCCTTTGGTGTGGTTTGCGCTGACATTTTTTCTGTTGACCGTTATTGTGTGTTTGATTTTGATTATTAAATATCGTTTCTTAAACTTCAGTTTGGACATTCTCATTGAAAACGCGTCACAGCATGAAGCCAAACTTAGCCTCTTGGTGACTCAAATTGAAATGGGAATTGAGCCGCCACAATAATTATAAAGTTGGCTGACTTTCTCACGTGCACATTTAATACCCTGTGAACATGGCAAACCGTTTGAGTATTTATTCCATATCGGACTGCATTTACTTCTTCTAATTGTTACGTTAAATTAGTGCGATCAACCATAATTAAAAATACAAACTGAAAACAACAAAAACTTTGAATAAGCCAAACCATTCTGAGTGTTATTAACAGATATGAGAAGCTTTTGTTTTCTTGACCTATGTTTTTCTCCTGATATACTTGTTCTAATACTTGTCGTGCCAAAATGTGCTCTAATAACCTAGGAAAGTGTCTTTTGTGTGAGGATGATGATGAAGCCGCCACAGTGTCAGTGCATGGTGTGAGGTCGGCAATACAATATATGTTTTGTTGTTTTTGATTTGATAAAAAAGTGTCCCCATCCCAATTATTGCCCATGCTGTGAGACCTGTGCTCGTACCCTGTACACGGTGATGGGTTTGAGCTGTTTGAAGACCATGTTCCTGGCCGGTTTGGAGCTGTAGCGCCATTTTGATTCCACAAACTTCAGCAGGGCTTCTCTAGCAACGTCCTCAGACACTGTGGGGACCCTGAAGGAGAAAAAACACCCTGATCAGGTCTCATCTCTGAGGGAAATACAGGGACATTTAGGTAGGATAAAGCACTGAATCATCAGCTAAATAATCTGATATGATACGATATACTTTAATGGTCAGATCTGAAATGCTCCTTGCATCACAGCAGCTCCATGTGTAACATCAACAGACAAACATCAAGACACAACACATGAAAAACAAACAACAAACGGCATCAGAGAAGACGTGCTCTCAGTGATGTTGCTGTTATGTTGAACATGACGTATAAATGATTGTGTGTTACTTGACTTCGGGCACCAGGGTGTTCTTGTTGAGTTCAGGCTGCGGGACGTAGGCAGGGGGAGGCGGGTACAACGGGTGGTCCCCCTCTATTAACACACACATATAGGAGGTTATTGTTTGGGAAATGTTAAAAGAAAAACAAAAGAGGGTAGAAATGAAAGACTCACCTCCTTTGTGGCCCAGGTATCCGTGCACATCATCCAGGAAGCCAGGAGGAGGCGCCGAGGGTCCCTCCTCCGGGATGTTCGGATCAAATGCACCTGAGGAGAGAACAGCTGATGTTCAGGTGTATATCAGTATGTAGTGTCTCTACTTTAAAGAGTCCTCTCCTGCTGATGTTCAGGTGTATATCAGTATGTAGTGTCTCTACTTTAAAGAGTCCTCTCCTGCTGATGTTCAGGTGTGTAGTGTCTCTACTTTAAAGAGTCCTCTCCTGCTGATGTTCAGGTGTATATCTGTATGTAGTGTCTTTACTTTAAAGAGTCCTCTCCTGCTGATGTTCAGGTGTATATCAGTATGTAGTGTCTCTACTTTAAAGAGTCCTCTCCTGCTGATGTTCAGGTGTATATCAGCATGTAGTGTCTCTACTTTAAAGAGTTCTCTCCTGCTGATGTTCAGGTGTATATCAGTATGTAGTGTCTCTACTTTAAAGAGTCCTCTCCTGCTGATGTTCAGGTGTATATCAGTATGTAGTGTCTCTACTTTAAAGTAGAGACACTGCTGCCCCTCTTCAGCTCAGAAGACAGTGACTTTCCGTGACAAAACATATTATAGAGAACAAGGAAAACAAAGGCTTTGAGGAGGGAGCTTTGAAGCCACATTCTTCGCTATTATTTATTCTATAAGCTGCACTTTTCAGCCAATTTTCTCCGGTGTTTCCAGTATGGTTTCTATGTGCAATTTGAAAACATGCATTCAAACAGGTAGATGTATAGAATAGCTTCAGAAGGAAAAGAGAAATGTCTGTACTGAACTTTTTAAAGAACATCCATCTTGCAAATTATTTATCTACATATCATATTCCATTTACTTGTATATAGACTCTTCTTGCACTATTTCTATTTTATTTGTAATAACTTGCACATCTCAAAACATTCTTTTGCACTATTTTAGCTGTTATATTTGTTTTATGTCCTATATGTATTCATGTTGCTCTGTTGGAGGACTCTGCAACTTCAGTTTTCATTGACATATCTACACTGTAGCTGCTGAGCACATGAGAATAAAGCCTTGCAACTTGAAACTCTCCCTTTATTATCCTGACGTCTGCCTTTAAATCTGGGCTCAGACTACAGGAGTGGTTTAATATTAATCGTGTTGCATCATGCACATGAGGAGAAACATTCCAGATGTTCTCTTTTCTCTAATCTTAAAATATGCAAGGTATAATTGAGATCATCGTGTCAGAGGAAGCAGAGCACCACCTCACATGATCTCACTAAATGAGACGGACACGGTGCAACAGTTTACTGAAGATATGCTTTGCAGTGAGGAAAACCAAAAGCAGAACGAGTCTTGTTTTTTCAGTTAGATGAGGTAAACAGTATGCTGGAATGTCAACTCGTCGGAAATGGATCTCTGTAGTGGACCCTGAAGGCAGCATTTCCCTCGAAAAACAGATTTCTCCATGTGATTTTGGAGTATTATTATATATACATATTAACACCGCTTTAGGATTTTTTAAGAACAAATGTTGGGCTATAAAGGAACTACAGCACGGTCACATGACTTCACGTCACCACCGCTAAGCTAAAGGTGGCTAATGTTGGGCTATAAAGGAACTACAGCACGGTCACATGACTTCACGTCACCACCGCTAAGCTAAAGGCGGCTAATGTTGGGCTATAAAGGAACTACAGCACGGTCACATGACTTCACGTCACCACCGCTAAGCTAAAGGTGGCTAATGTTGGGCTATAAAGGAACTACAGCACGGTCACATGACTTCAAGTCACCACCGCTAAGCTAAAGGTGGCTAATGTTGGGCTATAAAGGAACTACAGCACGGTCACATGACTTCACGTCACCACCGCTAAGCTAAAGGTGGCTAATGTTGGGCTATAAAGGAACTACAGCACGGTCACATGACTTCACGTCACCACCACTAAGCTAAAGGTGGCTAATGTTGGGCTATAAAGGAACTACAGCACGGTCACATGACTTCACGTCACCACCGCTAAGCTAAAGGAGGCTAATGTTGGGCTATAAAGGAACTACAGCACGGTCACATGACTTCACGTCACCACCACTAAGCTAAAGGTGGCTAATGTTGGGCTATAAAGGAACTACAGCACGGTCACATGACTTCAAGTCACCACCGCTAAGCTAAAGGTGGCTAATGTTGGGCTATAAAGGAACTACAGCACGGTCACATGACTTCACGTCACCACCGCTAAGCTAAAGGCGGCTAATGTTGGGCTATAAAGGAACTACAGCACGGTCACATGACTTCACGTCACCGCCACTAAGCTAAAGGTGGCTAATGTTGGGCTATAAAGGAACTACAGCACGGTCACATGACTTCACGTCACCGCCACTAAGCTAAAGGACGCTAATGTTGGGCTATAAAGGAACTACAGCACGGCCACATGACTTCACGTCACCACCGCTAAGCTAAAGGCGGCTAATGTTGGGCAATAAAGGAACTACAGCACGGTCACATGACTTCACGTCACCACTGCTAAGCTAAAGGTGGCTAATGTTGGGCTATAAAGGAACTACAGCACGGTCACATGACTTCACGTCACCACCGCTAAGCTAAAGGTGGCTAACGTTGGGCATGATGACGTTTAGTCGTATCATTTAGACACTTGTTAGCAACCTCAGTTTTTAAATTCACCAGTGAGGCATTTACTGACGTATTCTATGTCTTCCTGGCATGATTATTTGTCGGCTGGTTGAAGAATAATGAATAATTGGATGTATGATACAAGTGGAAAGACAAATTAAACATGAATGAAGGTATCTATGAGTGTGCCTTTAACAGATAAAGTGGATCAAATCAGTCTCAACAGCTGATAGGAGTTTGTATGGAAGATTCACTTTAGTTTCTACACATGGACAGAATACCACACCCTGTTATTCTTCACGCTGCTGAAGACAAACTACTCTGATAATCCCACTTCTATCCACTGAGGCCACCTCTGTTTTTTTAAGGTGTTCCCTCTCTGCAAACACACAGAAAGATCCCTGAAACAGGAACCTTATGTTTGTCTTCAGTTTAAAACAAATGTTGCTTCACACTGGTTCATTTTATTTATTTGTCCAATTAAATCTAATGTAATGTAGATGTACATTGTCAGTAGATGTGTGAATGTACTTAACGTCACATAACGTAACACTACCAGAGACTAGGGCTGCACAATTTTGGGAAAAAATCTAATTGCGATTTTTCTGACAAATATTGCGATTCGAATTGCGATATTTGTTTTTAAGTGACCCAACGGAAGTTTATTGTAAAATGCGGCCATAACTCCGGCTAGGAAGGTCGTATCAACGTGCTCCCGTCTCTCTAGCGCCCCGCAGCCCGAGCTACGAGTGAAAGAACTAAACTTACATGAAACTTCCGTTGGCTTGCTTTAAAGTCAAGCTTCAGTTTAAGATTCACCCTGTAATAGAAACATGTGATGGAGCATTACTAACCTGACTCAGATGGTTTGTTTCACCACAGCATCTAAAGCTCCATTGGAAGCCATTTGGAAAGGGCAGGCACTTTCAGAAGCACTTGGCAGGTGATCGGATCAATCTGTCTATCACCTTCTATCAGGGGGCACTTCTGATTGATTAACAATGGCTGGTACATGTGGAGCACAGCACTTCTGATTGGTGTGGACGACTGACACACAAGGAGAAAAAAAAAATTGTAAAAAAAAAATAAGTTTAAAAAAATCGCAGGCTTTGCGATTTGAAATGATGCGATTATCAAATCGCATCATTTCAAATCGCGATTTCGATTTAAAATCGATTAATCGTTCAGCCCTACCAGAGACTGGATATAATTCCCTCAAGCCTTCAAATAAAGAGTGTAATTGAAGCCTGTTATATATATTATTGAGTTATATTATACACACTGCTCTGCTTTCTGCACGGACCTCAGATGTTCTCACTGTAAACATCGCCTCGCAATTAAAGCAGTTGTATCGTATTACTCATATTGTGTCGTATCATATATTATCGTTACTTATCGCTTAAAATGTGTTTTTTTGTTTTGTTTTCTGTTCTGATTTTATGTAAAGCGTCTTTGAGCATTATGAAAAGTGCTATACAAATCCTGTGTATTATTACTATCATGGTATCTTATCATATTGCTCATATTGTATCGTAACATATTTTATCGTATTGCTCATAATGTATCGTATTTTACTGTATTGCATCAACTCGTATCGTACCATATCGCTCATATTGTATCACTTATATCGTCGTATCGTGTCGTATCTTATTGCTCATATTGTGTCGTACCCAGAGGAGGGAAGTAGTGGAGTACAAATACTGCGTTACTGTACTAAAGTACATGTCTCTGGTATCAGTACTTTACTCCACTACTTGTTTTTCTGACGACTTTTCACTTTTACTTCTTACATGTTAAACCCAAATATCTGTACTTTCTACTTCTTCACATGTTGAAACCCAAATACCTGTACTTTCTACTTCTCACATGTTGAACCCAAATACCTGTACTTTCTACTTCTCACATGTTAAACCCAAATACCTGTACTTTCTACTTCTTACATGTTGAACCCAAATACCTGTACTTTCTACTTCTTACATGTTGAATACAAATACCTGTACTTTCTACTTCTTACATGTTGAATACAAATACCTGTACTTTCTACTTCTTACATGTTGAACACAAATACCTGTACTTTCTACTTCTTACATGTTGAACACAAATACCTGTACTTTCTACTTCTTACATGTTGAACACAAATACCTGTACTTTCTACTTCTTACATGTTGAACACAAATACCTGTACTTTCTACTTCTTACATGTTGAACACAAATACCTGTACTTTCTACTTCTCACATGTTGAACACAAATACCTGTACTTTCTACTTCTTACATGTTGAACCCAAATACCTGTACTTTCTACTTCTTACATGTTGAACACAAATACCTGTACTTTCTACTTACATGTTGAACACAAATACCTGTACTTTCTACTTCTTACATGTTGAACCCAAATACCTGTACTTTCTACTTCTTACATGTTGAACACAAATACCTGTACTTTCTACTTCTTACATGTTGAACACAAATACCTGTACTTTCTACTTACATGTTGAACCCAAATACCTGTACTTTCTACTTCTTACATGTTGAACCCAAATACCTGTACTTTCTACTTCTTACATGTTGAACACAAATACCTGTACTTTCTACTTCTTACATGTTGAACCCAAATACCTGTACTTTCTACTTCTTACATGTTGAACTCAAATACCTGTACTTTCTACTTCTTACATGTTGAACCCAAATACCTGTACTTTCTACTTCTTACATGTTGAACACAAATACCTGTACTTTCTACTTCTTACATGTTGAACACAAATACCTGTACTTTCTACTTACATGTTGAACCCAAATACCTGTACTTTCTACTTCTTACATGTTGAACCCAAATACCTGTACTTTCTACTTCTTACATGTTGAACACAAATACCTGTACTTTCTACTTCTTACATGTTGAACCCAAATACCTGTACTTTCTACTTCTTACATGTTGAACACAAATACCTGTACTTTCTACTTACATGTTGAACACAAATACCTGTACTTTCTACTTCTTACATGTTGAACCCAAATACCTGTACTTTCTACTTCTTACATGTTGAACCCAAATACCTGTACTTTCTACTTCTTACATGTTGAACACAAATACCTGTACTTTCTACTTACATGTTGAACACAAATACCTGTACTTTCTACTTCTTACATGTTGAACCCAAATACCTGTACTTTCTACTTCTTACATGTTGAACACAAATACCTGTACTTTCTACTTCTTACATGTTGAACTCAAATACCTGTACTTTCTACTTCTTACATTTTGAACACAAATACCTGTACTTTCTACTTCTTACATGTTGAACACAAATACCTGTACTTTCTACTTCTTACATGTTGAACACAAATACCTGTACTTTCTACTTCTTACATGTTGAACTCAAATACCTGTACTTTCTACTTCTTACATGTTGAACACAAATACCTGTACTTTCTACTTCTTACATGTTGAACCCAAATACCTGTACTTTCTACTTCTTACATGTTGAACACAAATACCTGTACTTTCTACTTCTTACATGTTGAACCCAAATACCTGTACTTTCTACTTCTTACATAATGAACCCAAATACCTGTACTTTCTACTTCTTACATTTTGAACCCAAATACCTGTACTTTCTACTTCTCACATGTTGAACACAAATACCTGTACTTTCTACTTCTCACATGTTGAACACAAATACCTGTACTTTCTACTTCTTACATTTTGAACCCAAATACCTGTACTTTCTACTTCTTACATGTTGAACACAAATACCTGTACTTTCTACTTCTCACATGTTGAACTCAAATACCTGTACTTTCTACTTCTTACATGTTGAACACAAATACCTGTACTTTCTACTTCTTACATTTTGAACCCAAATACCTGTACTTTCTACTTCTCACATGTTGAACACAAATACCTGTACTTTCTACTTCTTACATGTTGAACACAAATACCTGTACTTTCTACTTCTTACATGTTGAACTCAAATACCTGTACTTTCTACTTCTTACATGTTGAACTCAAATACCTGTACTTTCTACTTCTTACATGTTGAACACAAATACCTGTACTTTCTACTTCTTACATGTTGAACACAAATACCTGTACTTTCTACTTCTTACATGTTGAACTCAAATACCTGTACTTTCTACTTCTTACATGTTGAACTCAAATACCTGTACTTTCTACTTCTTACATGTTGAACACAAATACCTGTACTTTCTACTTCTTACATTTTGAACCCAAATACCTGTACTTTCTACTTCTTACATGTTGAACACAAATACCTGTACTTTCTACTTCTTACATGTTGAACCCAAATACCTGTACTTTCTACTTCTTACATGTTGAACCCAAATACCTGTACTTTCTACTTCTTACATGTTGAACTCAAATACCTGTACTTTCTACTTCTTACATGTTGAACACAAATACCTGTACTTTCTACTTCTTACATGTTGAACCCAAATACCTGTACTTTCTACTTCTCTCATGTTGAACTCAAATACCTGTACTTTCTACTTCTTACATGTTGAACCCAAATACCTGTACTTTCTACTTCTCTCATGTTGAACTCAAATACCTGTACTTTCTACTTCTTACATGTTGAACTCAAATACCTGTACTTTCTACTTCTTACATGTTGAACCCAAATACCTGTACTTTCTACTTCTCTCATGTTGAACTCAAATACCTGTACTTTCTACTTCTTACATGTTGAACCCAAATACCTGTACTTTCTACTTCTTACATGTTGAACCCAAATACCTGTACTTTCTACTTCTTACATGTTGAACCCAAATACCTGTACTTTCTACTTCTTACATGTTGAACTCAAATACCTGTACTTTCTACTTCTTACATGTTGAACACAAATACCTGTACTTTCTACTTCTTACATGTTGAACCCAAATACCTGTACTTTCTACTTCTCTCATTTCCCAAACAGCTGGTTCCTTTAGTCTGAATGTGTGTTTGGTGGCGTGATCATTATTCTTTAGAGTCATTGCGTGCCTATTGATTTGAACACGATCCGTGTATCCATCATTTCCTGGTCTTCTCTAAAGAAGAGGGACCAATGGAAACGTTGTCATGTTGCCGTTGTTCAGCATGGAAACATTCATTAGCTAACAATGACATTATTGTTCTATTGATATAAAGGGAGGTCAGGTACTCTTTAAAACAGCTGCTAGTTATGGGCACTTTTTACTGAAGTACATTTCAAAGCCTCTTTACTTTGACTTGAGTAAAGAAGTTTAGTCAGTACTTCTACTTTCACCAGAGTACTTTTAAACACGAGTATCTGTACTTCTACTGGAGGAAAGGATGTGTGTACTTTGGCCATCTCTGTCCGTAACAGATCGTATCATTAAGTGTTTTATTGCACCAATGTTTTCTATTGAGTCAGTGATTGCTTGACAGCCTTAAGAAGCATGTTGTCTCCTGCCTAGCCTCTGGAAATCATTGAAGTAACGCCCTAATTTCCATGATGTGTAGAAAACAATGTAAAACAGAAAGGTCGCATATTTTCATAAATCCGACGATTTTAACTACAACCATTAACGTAAATGTCAGCTGTCATGAGTCACGTCATGCTGTTGTTACTGTGAGCTGGCTTCATGTCACATATTTACAAAGCCTTTATATTTCATATGGGTCAATCCAGATCTAGATTATATAAAGGTGGGAACACTCCTCGTTGTGAACCAGTCATGTGTAACTTTCCACAGGTTTCACTGGGTCAAAGGTTAAAGTCAAATTAAGTTGAATGAATAATTGCTAAATAAATGCATAATGAAGCGTCATAGTTTTTAATTCCCATCATTTCTTATCATGTTTCACTGCATGTGACTGTCAGAGGTGTAAAGTAACTAAGTACATTCACCCAAGTACTGTACTTAATTACTATTTTGAGATACTTGTACTTTACTTGAGTATTTCCATGGTATGCTACTGTGTACTTCTACTCCTCTACAGTTCAGAGGTAAATGGTATACTTTCACTCCACTACATGTATTTAATACCTTTAGTTACTCTCCATGGAACAAATCAGTAGCTGGATGAGCAACAATTTCCTACAATGAATTACTAAACTAGAAGCCCTACTGCTAAATACATCAGAAAAGGTGAGAAATCTAGGCGTAGTTCTGGACCCCGACCTCAATTTCAAATTTCAAATCCCACATTAACACAGTTACTAAATCAGAATACTATCACCTGAAAAGCATAGCCAGACTTAGAACATTCATGTCTCAACAAGACCTTGAAAAACTAGTTCACGCATTTGTTTTTAGCGGGCTTGATTACTGTAATAGTGTATTTAAACTAAGGTCTCTGTAAAAAATCGGTCAACTATTCAGATCTCTGCACTGGCTACCAGGAGCTTACAGAATCGATTTTTAAATTATATTGCTAACTTATAAAGCATTAAATGGTTTGGGACCCCAATATATGTCTGACATGCTGCTCTGTTACGAGCCCCCAGAGCTCTGAGATCATCGGGGTGGGCTTACTCATTGTTCCCCGGCTCAGAACCAAACACGCCGAAGCTGCTTTTAGTTTTTATGCTCCCCACAAATGGAACAAACTTCCAGAGAACCTGAGGTCTTCACCAACGCTGACTTCTTTTAAGTCGAGGCTAAAAACACTACTTTTTACAGCTGCCTACCCAGAAGCCTTTTAACTTGTTTTTAGCACCTACCGTATTTACATTCTCGTTTTTAAACTATTTAGTATCTCTTTTATGCATGGTTTTTATGAATCTGTTATTCCATTGGGTTTATTTATTGTGTTTCTTTCTGTTGTCTTCCTATTAAGTGTTATTGATCATGTAAAGCAATTGCCTCTGCATCTGAAATGTGCTCTATAAATAAACGTACCTCACCTTCAGTTACTTCACAGATCTGGATGAATGATGTGAAATCTAACCAAGTGTTGAATCAGACTTTAGTTCCACCTGGAGTAAATCCACCAGCTACCCTGCAGTCTACAAAGTCATTCAGACTAGCTGCACCTTCACCAGCTTTGAGAACACTTTCATGATCAATCATTATAAAACATATCATATATATTATTCTGAAATGGACCAATCTGCACAACGACTACTTTCACTGTCTTTCACTATATTTTGATGAGAATACTTTTCTACTTTCACTTGAGGAACATTTTGAATGCAGGACTTTTACTGTAACAGAGTATTCCTACACTCTGGTACTTCTACTTTCACTCAAGTACAAGGTCTGAGTACTTCTCCTTTTACTCAAGTACAATATCTGAGTACTTCTACTTTTACTCAAGTATAAGATCTGAGTACTTCTACTTTTACTCAAGTACAAGATCTGAGTACTTCTACTTTAC